>JAVTVY010028219.1:0-101772 GCA_036873755.1 Hanleya hanleyi
GTTGGGGAATCCTTGTCAGCTAATGAACAGTTGGGGGATACTTGTCAGTTAATTAGCAGGTGGGGTCGTTATCAGTTAATTGGCAGTTGGAGGATCATTGTCAGAAAGTGTAGAGTTGGAGGATCCTTGTCAGCTAATGGACAGTTGGGGGATCCTTGTCAGCTAATGGACAGTAGGGAGATCCTTGTCAGTTAATGGACAATTGGGTGATCCTTGTCAGCTTTTGCAGAAACTGATTCAACAAGGTCACTCAATCAAACGCCTCAAATTCGTAATAAAATCCACAGACTGAAAGGAGTAGTACGATGATCGTATTGCGCAAGATCTATGCTACTACATGTACGTATACGATTCGTAACTTGTGCCGCTTAATCGTCTAAGACAAGATCTTCATGATGTTCACATGAATGGTCGTAATTCAAGTGTTATTGAGATACAATATGCTCTACATACCGACCTGTGAAATCAGCTGATTAAAGAATTCTGGTCAGTGATACGGATGTGATGAAAGCAACGTCATGATGAGAATCCTTGACAGCTAATGAAAATTGTTCATCGTTCATTTCTTGTATGGAATTAAATATGTTGATATATTTTTATTTGCCCTGTGGGACTTCCAGGGATTGACCTGGGATGTCGTTGTGCACACCGCAGGCCATGGTAAGAATAGGCCTCAGCTCCTCAGACAGCTTGTCGTAAGAGGCGACTAACTGAGGCACCCGTGGGGTTCCCGGGTGTGAAAAGGAATAGGACCCCACCCGTGTGGTTCCCGGGTGTGAGAAGGAATAGGACCCAGCGTCGTGATATGACGTTAAATCATATCCACTCACTCACTCACTACATTTTTATTTGTGCCTGTTTGGTTGGTTAATGAAAAGGGTAGTCATGAACGGGGGAAATGTTTATGGCCTACGACTGATTACTGAATGTCAGATCTTACGCTTAATTCTGATGTTGCTCTACAATAAATGCGTCGATTGCATTGGGGGATTCCACAGTCAAATGGTACAGCGTTGATTTAGGTCAGCTTTTTCAGTATAATGTGCAGTTGGGTGAACTTGTCAGTTTTACTTTCCCAACTTGCGAAAGTTCTGAGATTAAAATGATGGACGAGATGACAGTTTGCCTGAAGGCCTGATGGAATTCTTGAATGGAAACGAACGTGATACTATTCACGTATAATCATGTCAGGACCGCAGTGAATGGTATCTGTATAATGGGCCAGTGAATTTGATTGGCAGCTTACAGGAAATGCGCCCCCCTGTGGGATGTAATAGAATTTTAACTCGATATCAGGAACGGCGGCGGATCGGTTATTGATTTTTATATCTGCGTTAAAGTTCCATGACAATTCCACGTTCTCATGACTTTCTTAAATTGCTTCATCCAGTTCCGTTCACCTCATCTTACGGAAATAACGCTAAACTGTACAACCATAACTATGTTTTGCAGAAACAAGTAGATGTATTTCCCCGCTATTTTTTCACATTCCTCATTTGTACAAGTGTGTATATATGGACTTGTTTAACCACACTCTGCTAGACATTTTACCACCTCGGTAGTCCTTCTATCTGTGTATCAAGTATTTGTGCATTTTCCTTCAGTGTACTTTGGAGAGTTTGACATAACAACCACTCTGGTAAAAGTTACAACTAGAGTGAACGCCTTGTATTGGCCCAGTTTGATTTAGTTCATTGATTAGATTTGGGACCAATGCCCCTGTCGGTAATGGCGGTTGCCTATTCTCGTGTCTCGTTACTGCCTAAACCGGTGTGAAACAATTAATAGTTATCAATTTCCCTGCTTGGCCAAGTGTGAAATCAGTTTGATCCATTTATATCGACATAGGTTCATTGTCAATCACGATGTCCAATTGTGATACGAACCTGTGTTCTGCATTTCATGTACTTGAGTCCCTATCTGAGACCATTTGCCATCTCTCATAGATATGACTTCGAAGAGTCTGACACTCATCAGCAAATCTTATGGTCCAGGAATCTTCAGAGAAACTCCATGATTGGTTGTATTTCCTTCCAATTTTCTCCATGGGCCAATGAAATCTGTTTTCTTTGACACTGTTTCGGAGAGGATCGTTGGAACGCCAGTCGTTGTTGAGTCATGATATTGTGGAAGCCAGTTAGTTGGTGAAACTGGTGCAACATTACATATATTAAAAATAGCGATTAAATCTGTTCGTTACTCAGTTTGTACTGATAACTGGAATAATTTGGAGTAGTGGGTGGGTTGGGTGGGTCCCGTATATTTAGCAATATTGGTGCTTGAATAAGTTTGAAATGCTGCATAATGGACAACTAGAGACACTACACGTTTCTATTCTGGCGTCTTACCGGTCATGTCAGCACCTGATCCTGATCTGAAACCATCAAAGTTCTATAGTACATATAGATTAGCCTTAAGACCTTAAGAGTCAAGTACAGTGTAGTTTATTCAATATATAAAGGCTTTTGAGTGTCAATATCCACAAGTGGATCGTCTGTGTATGATAGTCTCATATTCTTTCATTTCAGGATTAAACGAAGGTAAGCAATGTGGTCTCTGATCTCTGGCACTACACCAGCCTCATATTTTTTTTGCCAATTCCGCTGCGTAGAGGCTCTTCCAACGCTACGGATCACCATGGTCTTCAAATGAACAGTCACAGTCAAAGCGTGACCGCGATATATTATACCAGAGATTTCATTTATACAATCTCAGATTATAGTCTAATAGATAGATGAAGGTAAACTTCAGTCCGACTCACACACCGCGCAGCTGTATCCGGGAGTTATATTCCTGATTATAGTAGAATTGCGACAGAACTGTACGTTTTAGAAACTCAAAATAATAGGATCATCTGTGAGTGTAATTCAATGATCATACTCGAAACGGTGTTCAGAAAAGGGGCATTCATAAATTTGCGTGCAGAGCGTAACATCAAAATCACGGCCACAGGACCACCGGCGGAGGTTGCATTAACAGTTGTTTAAGGATGATATTATGATGTATGTATATATATATATAGTAAGTGAACGTTCAATTGTCAACCGTATAGTCTTCGATGAGGTATTTACGCGTCAACCATTATATATCGTATTTATGTGACACCGCCAACACAAGATCTGAGTGAACATCACAGAAACCTAAATAATCACAACCTCGTTTCACTCAAGAAAGAAGCGGTCAAGAGTTTTCGATAGTATATGGGAGGCAACATGGTGTTCCAGTCTTAGTCTTGATGATACCATGGGGACAACAACCTAAGACTGGCTGCATGATCAGGGGCATCATTGAATTGCTGGCATCATAGAACATTATTGTTGAACACTCTTCATTTATATGAAACTATTCTGTGACCCCAGTAACAGATTTCTAATTTTCCATCTCTTACTCTCTGCAAAGTCCAGAGAACGATGATAAATGCTCAGGATACGCTTCGCATATTAATGATATAGTCCGTAACAAGCCGAATGTTTGAGATAGCCCTTGCACACTACACGTTGCCGTTTGGTAGTTTTTTGGACTACGAAATAAAATACCTTTAAAGGGTGATGAACAGGCATCATTACCATAAAATGTGATGGGCCATCACCCTTTTTCTGGCTGTGGAGGACACAAAATATTTCCAACATTTACTTAGATGTACACTACATTCAATAGATGTATTATGTCAACCTGTGACCCACTGTGAATGTCGAAAATGTGTTATAACTGTGATATCACATTTAATTGTGTATGCATTTTGTTTTTTCATGTATATATTTTTTGTTTGCAATATTTTTAATGTTATTGGCTCCATTGTAAAACAGTTGATATAACTGACATGGATACCTAATAAAACTGAAACTGAAACTGAAACTGTAATTACTGTGCATAGTAGTTCTACTGTAAACGTATAATTTATGTATACAATAAAATATTGATCTTGATCAACCATTAGCTTTGCATTCTTATAGCTTCCTGCTCTTGCTCTTGTTAGGTGCTGAAAATGTTTCGTAATATCTATTCACTTGAATGCGTTACGTCATATCTGCCTTGACGCAGCTGGAGATCATTATTTCCATTCCATATATAAATGAGTTAGGGTTTTATGTCAGATCTTTATTGGGTTATAATGAACAGTCACAGTGGGAGAGGATGTGACCGTATCGGTTAGAGTACCAGTCCTGTATGGCCAGGCGACTGGTGTCATAGACGATGTGGGCTCTATTCTCATGAGAACCAATCTTTGATTTATCACAATCAAAGTCTGTCTGGTATTCATACTAGTACAGAAAACGACTTATAGTTAGTATTTAGGATGAAGAATACTTGTAATTGCATCATCTATGTATACTGTTCACTTCGCAGAAGCTGGTATCACTAAAACCTGTTGACTGTTGATCTCTTTATACATACATGTATAACTATATCGATTTTGCGTGGATTTGGTACTGACGCTTCTAATGTTACATTTACTGTTGAGGAAGAGGTATGTTGGACAATGTCATGATTGGAACCGTCTTTCTTGTAGTATACATGTATTCTTAGAGTGGAATCCTTTTCATCCTTATAGAGGTATAAGTCTGACTAAGACTGTCTATCTGGACTATCTGTTGTTTCCTTTAATCCAGTGACGGCGGATACATAGCCATCACGGCGTCACCTATATAAAGATTATTCAAAGCAAGGAAATCGTCTATGTCGCGTTTGTTGGATGTGACGGAACCTTTTTTTAAATATAATTCTGCCTTTTGTCGTATTTGTAAGAGGATAAATATGTAGATCTGCCAAAACGGGTGTATAACTGGTAGGCCCCTACTATATGGTGCTGGCGTATAGTGTTGACAATTTCACAAGTATCATTAATGAGAATATCAAGCAACTCTGTGAACAAGGAAAGGCCCCATGAAGGCTATCTTTTGTATGTCGTAAATCTTTATAAAGTTTCATGGCTTCTGACATTAATATATCCGTTTTCTTATTAGCGAGATAATCAATTTTATCCCGCCTCAGACAAAATTGTCCAATGAAAACGAGCGATCACGGTCACATGGTCGCCCTATATTTTTCCATCCACCGCAGCCGATTGTAATTCGGGGCGAGTAGCTAGGTTATCCCCCTTTACAGTAGTTCCTGTCGCAAAGCACAGAATTTCGTTGTTGTGGAGCTCTGGCTATTAAACAACGTGGAAAGAAATTTGACGGCATAACTGGAATTACAAGCTGTGAACACTGATTTTCTTGGTGTTTTATATGTATTTGGGTGTTCACTACAGTTTTGGTTTATCGGTGTGAGTTAAATAATTAAAGTTAAATACTTGTCAGTGGTAAGGATTCTACGCAAGAACACCACGATGCCTTGCTGTCACCATTAAGAACTGTTGACCGCTTCTCTCTTGTTCTTTCTAATTATCATTGTATGCATGGTTGTAATTGGTGCCAAGGCAGATTCTTGAAATTGGAGCATACTAGGAACTGGCATAAGGCATTCCAAACCGAGAGGCACGGTGCGCCGTGTTGGAACTCCTAGGAACTCCATGGCATATGTTTTAGAACTCGGCAGACAAAGAATATACCATACCATGCAATAGCATATGCCATTCCAATTGGAACTCTAATCCATCAGATCAGAACACTAAACTGGGCACGGTGTATCCCATTTGGATAACCGGCATATGCCATTCCTATCAGGGAACTCGGGTCCTAATTTCAAGAATCTCCCTAACTGTCGCACTGAAAAGGTATTTCGATTATTGACGCGGGAATTCTTTTTGTCGACGACGGCTGAATACTGAATATCGGATTTGACGCCTTCTTCGCATTAATTGTGAAACTCTGTCTTGTTGTTGAGGACATGCCGTAGAGGATTGCAGACGCATTCATATATGGTCTAGCTTAAACTGTACCTGATAATAGTAAAAATTACATATGAAAATCATGCGACTTCCAGGGCCATGCCTTTCATTATATAATATGACATATTTTTGGAACATTGTCTGTGAGCTCTATGATGAATTCACTTTGGGTTTTTGCCTGGAGAAGAGTGCGATTATCAATGAGATGGATCATGTTAACAGCCTCGCTTTTGGCCACGTCCAACCAGTCTGCGAGAAGTGCAGGCTTCACTTTTTCTCGTTTTGAGGACTTAGTCGAGTACTGTTCGAGACTGATGACAGACAGAATAATTTCTAATCGGCCTTCACGTCATATTACTTAGTTATTAATATTTGGGCCCCTTCCTCAGGAGTATTTATGGTTGTCATTGGCCACTATATATGAAGTTTACAAGTCACGATATATTTACATGGTGTATAGATCAATTTCAACGATTCACATTCACAACTGTAGCCTTTTGGGCGTGCTGTGAACTTGAAAATAGTTGGTACAGCTTTGTGGACCTCTGGATTATTCAGGATAATTGGAATATTAATTTTGTTTAGTGCTTATCGAAGTATTTTAGTTTCGTGAATATCCGGTCCAGGGATGTTTAGATTGTATTTACTAGACGGTACAATCGAAAATACACTATATCATGACGTACATGTACGTCAGTGATGCTAGCTCGTGGCCTAATGGTTAGAGCGTCGGACTCGTAAGCGGTAGGTACTGGGTTCAATTCCAGGCCGGGTCATACCAAAGACTTAAAAAATGGAACGTGTTGCTTCGTCGCTTACGCTCAGCATCAAGTGGATAGAACAAGTACTGGTTCGCTCGGTGTCAGTATAATGTGACTGAGTGGGGTGTCATGTCTGCCTACGGCACGATATTTCAGTAGGACAGCACTATAAAATGGCAGCATTAGATCTGCTCTGTTACAAGTAGGTACCACCGCCCCTCACTTCTCTTCCCCGTCGTGATATAGCTTAAATAATGTTGAAAGCGACGTTAAATCCTATTCACTCACTCACTCGTTCTCTCAAAGTTTCTCGGAACAGGAGTGTGATGTCTTGCAGATGATGTTCAGATAGTTGGATACACTGGAGGAGGGTGGCTGGCGGTTTGTTATATTACCGAACCATTTAACCGCCGTACAAGAACACCGAGTCAAGAAGTGGGAGATTAACCCAAAGTTTTTTGGTGAAATTCAGATTTTGCGCTGGCAGCGTGACAAATCACACTTGTCATTTTCATTCGATGCAAGTTTCTGTCCTCTGGTTGAGTGAAGGAAAAGTCGAACTTCGATGGATATAATTCAACTCGACGAACCATAAAACTCAAATTTTACGTTTTTATTCATATATCATTTATTTATTGTATTCAAATAGATTGTATTATTGAGATCAGCCACTTGGTCTAATATCTTTTTTTGAATATCCACAGTCAGTAAATTAGTCGTGCGTTTTTTTTCCAGAATTGCTGTCAATCCTATGATTGAGAAATGCCCTTCCACCAAAGAAAGCTCAATATGGATAATATAGAGATAATACAAACCCTATATTTCAAAGAAATTCAAATCAACCATCACCATTCAAAAATGTAGTCCTGAAAATCAATAAAGAACTTCGAATGTCAATTATTTTAACGCGCTTGAACGCCTGACGCTAATCTAGTATCTCCTCAATTTTCAGTTTGCTTCTTGATGCTGAATAAAATTAGACAGCGTGCAGATGTGATCGCAGGTAACGTTTGGTGACTCGACGTGGGAAATTCAAGCATCTCCTAAAATTAAATCTTTTCATTTCATTCTGCTCAAATGTTCGATCACCGGAAGGGATGTTCAGGTATCGTAAATAGCCGATGACATAACCGATCATCTGTGGGAGACCTGTCTCAAATCCACTCGTTCCATTTCCATTCATCAAGCTCACTCGAAAACAAAGTCAAAATAGTATCTTTGCATATCTGTGAAGCAGTACTAGTCAACTTGGTGAGACTTCATATGTTTGCACAACTATTATATTGTAATACATGTACATAAACAATTGTGATATAATTATTATCTGTTAAAACATCAAGTTATGAAACAATGATATGTAACCTCATTTAAATAATTTCATGACGTCACCGCTTATGAATTCCGGTTTCGTTTTTTATTTTTTCAGATCACCGATCTAGCTTGTTCAGAATATCACAGCCTTACGACCCCTGATAGCCTGGGCTCCGAAGATACCAGCAATCCCCAAAATCAGACTCTTAGACAAATCCTTCAAACCGAAAACTCTGCAAAAGAAAGAAAACACAGATATAAAATAGTATTTTTGGCGACATGCATTTGATAAAAACAAAGACGATAAGTTACGAAAATATAAACATAAAATACCTATAATTGTTTGTTGTTGTTTTTTTTAATTACGTCTGCTCTGGGTTAATCATGGAGTATAGTCAACTGTATTTTATGCTACAAATCAGGTTATGATTAAAAAGTTTGCTCTCATATTTAGAAGGGTCAATTAAAATTCAAAAGTTGGAATGGGAATGAGAGAAAGTAGCGGCTGAAGACTGTTCAGTAGGAATTTCTTATATAAGGAAAAGGAACTAATGGTAGAAAATATAGTGTCTTCAACATGCAGTAATCTTCAACATGCTGTGTCGTGTTCGGATTCAAATCAAGAGCAAATATATTTATACAAGCATTGAATACCACAAATACTCTTAAAACACCAATGATATTCACTAACCCATCAAAAGATTTCTGTGGCTTTGGAAGTCCGCAATTTCGCAGCAAGTCCGATTCCTGGAAAGAGTCTGTTTTATCGAAGAACTCGAAAAGTTTGTTGTCGGACGGGTTTTTGGTCGGTGTCTGCTGGAAATAGAATGATAAGTAAACGTAAGTTAAAATATATGACGAGTATTTAATTTACATTACAAACAGACGATCCTAGCTATCAACGCTCCTCCATTGAAGATGCCGCTGTTGGGTGATATTATATGCTTGGATCAATTTATTGAACAGTTTATTTCTGGAAAACTATTGAGTCTGGACAACTGCGATTTGGCATGCTTATTCCATACAGGATGATGCTATAGAAAATTCCCTGTCTCATTTTTTTTAGATATGCAAAACTTCCATCGATGGGAGTCGGTAGCCTCAAGTAAACTTAACTGTGATGAACATACCAGATGGAAATGTACCCGGGTTTTTTAGCGTCAGATGTAAGCGACGGCTCCATGTAGAAAAAAGGGAAATGTGTGTGGAATGAAGTTTTTATTCAGAAATAAATGCTGGAACTATGCAGGAGAAATATTGGTATTGGGTGATGAGAAGCTTTTTTGTTTGTTCGAACAACCACTTGAGGGAAGTAAATTGATTTGATTCAGCATTTTGACGAGTGTGTGCATGGGGAATGTTTGTGTAGAATGAGGTCGAATACTTACTGAAAAATATTTAGCACCATTAATTCTAATTTCCCTGTGTCGGTTGGCGTCAAATCGAATGTTGTGTCTGTGGAATATAAAATAATTACACAGTTAAAAAATTTATTAAAATGAATCCTCTCGTACAGCACAACTGTGCTGTGTGAACAACACGGCTCAGTCTTGTGCTGCGATTGTGTCAATCTGATAAAATATTGTGTCCAATGCAGCACAGGACAGAGCTACCAAAAGAAGGCACAATTGGCGCGGAAACTCTGTGGATGACGGCTGACTGATGAATGCCGGATCTGACTCATGTATATCACACCGGAAGTATAATCTGGGGCATAACTGATCATTATGGTTGTTAAAGAACTTTTCAATTTGCATGCTTAATAAATTCAACTACACATCCCGTTCCCGTCTATAATATTCTCAGCTTCATGATCAGGATCATCACTGTGATATCTAGAGCAAACAAGTTTGGGAACAGATATTTACGAGAGGTTACATTTCTTGCTCCATTAATTCCAGCTCGTTAACCGGTGTACTATGGTTTATCACTTAGAAGCAGCATCCCAGAAATCGATAATGCCTCATTGGAACGACATGCAATGAACATTCAAAGCCTTATTGGCAAGCGAAAGGAGTGTGTCTGTGTGTATGTGACTCAATATAGACTACTCCCTCAATCTGAGAGACCAGTTTAGGCAAAAATGACCCCCGAAAAGGGGTGCGTTGGGGAGGCTTTTCTGTATTATTTATTATAATCTGGAAGAGATCTGACTTAGTGATACACTATTTCACCAGCTAACAGCCAACAATTAACATCACCTAACAGACGAATTCTACGTTGTTGACTTGGTCAAGGGAGATAAACGTCAACGCACAGGGTTCAGAACGGCGCGCGCATTCAACAGCCTTCTTTCTGTTATGAAACAATGTTTGGTTAATGCAGATGACAACACCATCTTTTTGTTTACGCATTGATTTAAATGGAAGTACATCATGTGATACCAAATTTACTTATCGCCTAAGTATCTACATGGTTCAAATAATTTACCTGTTAAACCGCTGATCGTGGATTCTGGATTTTCGAATTGAATCCGCAATCTCCACCAGGTGGCGACGTTCATTCGGAGTTCGAGAGGACTCTTCACCGATTCGTCGTGTTTCCTTCAATCCACATGTCCTGGTTGCGCTGTGTTGGGACATCCTAACTTCTCTGCGTTCTGTAGATGTGTCCATTCTTCTTAACTCTCTTCTGCGCATGTCAGGACTTTGGCGGACGCGGCTAACAACTCCTCGACTTTCCATCTGCATCTGGCCAGCAAGTCGCCGTTCCGTTCGTGTATTTCTGGTATATCGCCTGGCCGTTTCTGTACTTCTCCATCCTGCGTTTCTAGTTTCTCTTCTCGCCCTATTGGCCTCACGCCGCCTGTCTGAGAGCATACTACGTCTCCCCTTGTTCCACGACATTGCATCTCTTCGTTCCACGTTAACTTCACGTCGCCTGTCAGCTGAGAGAATGTTACGTCTTTCCAAACTTCTGGATCTTGCCGCTCGTGTTTCCCTTCGTTCCGTGTTAGCTTCATGTCGCCTGTCAGCTGATAGAATGCTACGTCTTTCTAAACTTCTGGATCTTGCCTCTCGTGTTTCCCGTCGTTCCGTATTAGCTTCACGTCGCCTGTCAGCTGAGAGACTGCTACGTCTTTCTAAACTTCTGGATCTTGCCTCTCGTGTTCCCCGTCGTTCCGTATTAGCTTCACGTCGCCTGTCAGCTGAGAGACTGCTACGTCTTTCTAAACTTCTGGATCTTGCCTCTCGTGTTTCCCATCGTTCCGTACTAGCTTCACGTCTCCTGTCAGCGGAGAGAATGCTACGTCTTTCCACACTCCTGGATCTTGCCTCTCGTGTTTGCGTTCGTTCCGTACTAGCTTCACGTCTCCTATCAGCTGAGAGAATGCTTCGTCTTTCCAAACTTCTGGATCTTGCCTCTCGTGTTTCCCTTCGTCCCGTGTTAGCTTCACGTCGTCTGTCAGCGGAGAGAATGCTACGTCTTTCCACACTCCTGGATCTTGCCTCTCGTGTTTCCCTTCGTTCCGTGTTAGCTTCACGTCGCCTGTCATCTGAGAGGTTGCTACGTCCCTCCAAACTTCTGAATCTTGCCTCTCCTGATTCCCGTCGTTCCGTACTAGCTTCACGTCGCCTGTCAGCTGAGAGAATGCTACGTCTTTCCAAACTTCTGGATCTTGCCTCTCGTGTTTCCCTTCGGCCCGTGTTAGCTTCACGTCGTCTGTCAGCGGAGAGAATGCTACGTCTTTCCACACTCCTGGATCTTGCCTCTCGTGTTTGCCTTCGTTCCGTACTAGCTTCACGTCTCCTATCAGCTGAGAGAATGCTTCGTCTTTCCAAACTTCTGGATCTTGCCTCTCGTGTTTCCCTCCGTTCCGTATTAGCTTCACGTCGCCTTTCATCTGAGAGATTGCTACGTCTTTCTAAACTTCTGAATCTTGCCTCTCGTGTTTCCCGTCGTTCAGTACCAGCTTCACGTCTCCTGTCAGCTGAGAGAATGCTGCGTCTTTCCAAACTTCTGGATCTTGCCTCTCGTGTTTCCCGTCGTTCCGTACCAGCTTCACGTCTCCTGTCAGCTGAGAGAATGCTACGTGTTTCTAAGCTTCTGGATCTCGCCTCTCGTGTTTCCCGTCGTTCCATACCAACTTCACGTCTCCTGTCAGCTGAGAGAATGCTGCGTCTTTCCAAACTTCTGGATCTTGCCTCTCGTGTTTCCCGTCGTTCCGTACCAGCTTCACGCCTCCTGTCAGCTGAGAGAATGCTACGTCTTTCTAAACTTCTGGATCTCGCCTCTCGTGTTTCCCGTCGTTCCGTACCAGCTTCACGTCTCCTGGCAGCTGAGAGAATGCTACGTTTTTCCAAACCCCTTGATCGTGCCTCTCTTGTTTCCCTACGTTCCGTGTTGGCTTCATGCCGCCTGTCAGCTGAGAGAATGCTACGTCTTTCTAAGCTTCTGGATCTTGCCTCTCGTGTTTCCATTCGGCCAGTGTTAGCTTCACGTCGTCTGTCAACGGAGAGAATGCTACGTCTTTCCACACTCCTGGATCTTGCCTCTCGTGTTTGCCTTCGTTCCGTATTAGCTTCACGTCTCCTGTCAGCGGAGAGAATGCTACGTCTTTCCACACTCCTGGATCTTGCCTCTCGTGTTTCCCGTCGTTCCGTACTAGCTTCACGTCTCCTATCAGCTGAGAGAATGCTTCGTCTTTCCAAACTTCTGGATCTCGCCTCTCGTGTTTCCCGTCGTTCCGTACCAGCTTCACGTCTCCTGTCATCTGAGAGAATGCTACGTCTTTCCAAACTTCTTGATCTTGCCTCTCGTGTTTGCCTTCGTTCCGTGTTAGCTTCACGTCGCCTGTCAGCTGAGAGAATGCTACGTTTTTCCAAACATCTTGATCTTGCCTCTCTTGCTTCCCTACCTTCCGTGTTGGCTTCATGCCGCCTGTCGGCTGAGAGCATGCTTCGTCTTTCCAAACTTCTGGATCTCACCTCTCGTGTTTCCCGTCGTTCCGTGTTAGCATCACGTCGCCTGTCAGCTGAGAGAATGTTACGTCTTTCCAAACTTTTGGATCTCACCTCTCGTGTTTCCCGTCGTTCGGTATTAGCTTCACGTCGCCGGTCAGCTGAGAGAATGCTACGTCTTTCCAAACTTCTGGATCTTGCCTCTCTTGTTTCCCTTCGTTCCCTGTTAGCTTCGCGTCGCCTGTCATTTGAGAGAATGTTACGTTTTTCCAGGATCTTGGCTCTCGCCTCCCGTGTTTCCCTTCGTTCTGTGTTAGCTTCGCGTCGCCTGTCAGCTGAGAGACTGCTACGTCTTTCCAAACTCCTGGATCCTGCCTCTCGTGTGTCCCTTCGTGCCGTGTTAGCTTCCCGTCGTCTGTCAGCTGAGAGAATGCTACGTCTTTCCAAACTTCTGGATCTTACTTCTCGTGTTTCCCGTCGTTCAGTATTAGCTTCACGTCGCCTGTCAGCTGAGACAATGCTACGTCTTTCCAAACTTCTGGATCTTACTTCTCGTGTTTCCCGTCGTTCAGTATTAGCTTCACGTCGCCTGTCAGCTGAGACAATGCTACGTCTTTCCAAACTTCTGGATCTCACCTCTCTTGTTTGCCTTCGTTCCGTGTTAACTTCGCGTTGCCTGTCAGCTGCGAGAATGTTTCGTTTTTCCAGGCTTCTGGATCTCGCCTCCCGTGTTTCCCTTCGTTCCGTGGTAGCTTCACGTCGCCTGTCAGCTGAGAGAATGCTGCGTCTTTCCAAACTTCTGGATCTTGCCTCTCGTGTTTCCCGTCGTTCTGTGTTAGCTTCACGTCGCCTGTCAGCGGAGACAATGCTGCGTCTTTCCAAACTTCTGGATCTTGCCTCTCGTGTTTCCCGTTTCCAAACTTCTGGATCTTGCCTCTCGTGTTTCTCGTTGTTCCGTGTTAGCTTCACGTCGTCTGTCAGCTGAGAGAATGCTACGTCTTTCTAAACTTCTGGATCTTGCCTCTCGTGTTTCCCGTCGTTCCGTGTTAGCTTCACGTCGTCTGTCAGCTGAGAGAATGCTACGTCTTTCTAAACTTCTGGATCGTGCCTCTCGTGTTTCCATTCGTTCCGTGTTAGCTTCACGTCGCCTGTCAGCTGAGAGAATGTTTCGTCTTTCCAAACTACTGGATCTTGCATTTCTTGTTTGTCTTCTTTCAGTGTTGGCATCGCGTCGTTGGTCAGCTGACGCACTGTCGCGTCGTTCCAAACTTGCTGTGCGCCTTCTAACCCTTCTCTCTGCTTCGTTTCCCTTGCCGCTGTTAATGCGAACATTCCGACGAGCTGTTCTTGCACTGTCGTCAGATTTCAACGATGATCGTCTGCTCGTGATCCTCCTTCTCTGAACAGCAACATTTGGAGTAATCTCGTCGTCCTGTGACAAGCGTATTTCGTCAACTTTAGGGCCGTCCTGTTTGTCAGCAGCAGAACCACGGGTTTCAGGGACACTTTGAGTATCGAGATTCCTTTGTTTCATCTGTTTCTTTTCAAAGTCTTCGACAAAGCTCCTCTCGATCGTTCCGGGGACGATTCGGTTATCTCTGGCGATGACATGTTCGGTCCTTGTCCCATGTAGAAGGATAATTATGAAGGAGACGAGGACACAGAATGCCGTCGTTTTTCTCATTGCTCTGGTCGGTGTGTGTTCGGGACACCAGAGATGTCTGAAAATACAAAATCAAATGAACCACAATTAAAACAGATTGCTTTTGATTACAGAGCATGGCATCAGGTGTTTGGTGTGACTTTTATTGGTCGATTATAGTTGATATAAGCATGCATTGTCAAACCCTAGTGCAGATGAGAAGCCCTTGATCTAGACTCATTGTTGTTTTCAGACTTGGTTATTGTATGCATTGTCTCGTGATATTCACATGAAGTATGGACCCATTTATTTTGGTATACCAGGAAAGGTGTACGATACTTTGTTTCTGTGGTAAATATTGAAAGATTATTTTGTTTCGAATTACAAATGATCCAGCTAGATATTAGATGAATCGCGGGAGTTTCAGTTGACCGCCTCGCTAAAAGATGGCGCCACGACGTCACAAAGGCCAGGACGTACGTTAGGCTGAGGACTGCGGGCCCGAGCTGCTCAACGTCAGAATAATATCGTATTATTATATTTCCGATTTATTTATACCTACTGAGTAGATTTGTTGAGATCTCGGAATATCATACTACCCATGTTCTGATATTCCTGTAAAAGGAAGGAAAATACTCTGAGGAATTTGAGTTGCATTTTGGTTCAAGATAGCAATAGTTCATGACAACAAAAAGACTAGATGAGGGTGGGGGTGATAAAACTACAGATTTACGATAAATTCGATTCGATACCATTCCTCGTATCTCTATTTATTGTGCCATTCATTTTCCCCCATACATAGGCCAAGAAATAAATAATTATGTAGACTTTAATTGATATATTTTTTTTTTTACTTCAATTTATGAATGTTTATAGAAAATTTATAGAAAATGAAAATACCCGTACCCTTGATACATGTTCAGCATTGAGGACTTAATTCGATCATGAGATTAAAATGAAATCTGTGGACTTCTAAGAAACAGTAACGATCCACCTTTAGACACAACTATATGAACAATTGTGAAGGACGTTATAGAAACGAACACGATGTTGGTGAACAAGACTTTTATTTTGGTGTATCGGCACAGGTACACATTACTTTGTTTTTAAGGTGAGAAATGACAGATTCTCTGAGTTTCGAGAAAAAATGTACAAGTGATCCAGCCTGTCAATGCACAATATGTTACAGTTTTGAAGGACGTTTAAAAAGAAACACGGTGTTCGTATTTCAGTTCCGAATACGTTACCATATGCAGTCAGTATCTTTTATCAAATTAGAATCCTGGTCGTCTCCAAATAGCCAAAATGTATCTGAAGCATTATAGAAGTCCTTTACATCGCAACAACCATTAACATCGCAATATGATATTAAGGATCGACATGACGGCCTTTAACAGAGCAACTGTTCTTAATATCGCAATGTCTGCCTAAAGGTTCCAACGTCTGTTTAAAGATCGAAGTACAAGGAATAAGATTTACTTATGATTTGCAGACTTCAATCAGTTTCATTGAAGAGAGATTGTTCAAATGTTTTCGCATTTTGACCTCATTTTTTAGAGCACATGTGAGTGGTAACCCAATATCCTCTTCCAGGTGGCGCTTGTTCTTTTTGCATGTCATTCGCATCCGAAAAATGCACCCTTTTCTACTACTCGAGTGCGCATTCGCGTTTCACTGGACCTATGACGCAAATCTCAGTTCAGCAACAAATGCCACTTGTCACCAATATGGGCTAGTGTGTGTTCTAGAGGCATATGTAATCCCAAGTGCACACCGAATCCGACCGTATCTCCGAGTGCTGCTGTTTACAATTACGTCAAACTCACATCATGGATAGGCTAGTGTATGGTTCTACAAGTTCCACAGAACCCCCGCATTGGACCTAGTATGGCCCACATATAACCACTTTACACTCACGGTCAACCTCCCTCCAACACACACCCATTCCAACCATAGCTGCGCTTTCTCTACTACTGATGACTTCACCATTACGTGATGATTGTCCCAAAGATTTAGCGTGGTAAGTTTCACCCCGCTTGTAATACATGAATATCGGGTTGTTAAACCCTGGAACAAGATCTATCTCTATGAGTCCGCGAAAAGCTGTATTTCACGGATAAATCATTTAGTAGGACAATCTCTGTTCAATCAAACTGATTGAAGTCATAAGTAAAACTTATTCCTTGTTGGAACCTTTGAGCAGACATTGCGATATTTTTAATTGTCGACCATGTCGATATTATGTACGTTGCGATGTTAAGAGCCGACATTTCGTCCCTTAAACGTCGCACTACGATATTAAGAGTCGACCATGTCTAGATTTTTGTTAAGGCAAACTTTGATTGTGACAGTCAGCGCGAACAGTTTGGAGAAGTTAGTGCCAATATGGCCTAGAAACGATTTTATACATGGGATACAATACTATATCCCAATTTATAAAAAAAAGTGCCACTCGGTGGAGAAGGACACTCGTTACAATCTGGAGGTAATAGGACTGTATGAGAGTAATGAGTTGTTTGTCTGTCATTATGACAGCGTGGGTGATACGTTGAATTACAAGGCAAATCACATCTCGCAAATTGAGTTTCTAACGGATTTCATCAGTACATGTAGATATGACGCAGTCGCTTGGAAATTGCATGCCTTCCGCTGACAATCATTTCGATCTATTGAAAAATAGTATTACATCAGGATATCCTAAGTTATCAAGTTTTTTTTTTTTGTAATTACGATTTCTCTGTGTTCTGAATCCTGGTTTCTAATCAAAAACATTAAAAAGGTAGCGTACATGCTTAATTAGCAGATCAACTTCTTGTTTAAAAAAAATGGCAATTTTATTATCCTAGAAAATAATTGGATATAATTGAAAAGAAGGACGACTGCATCAATCAGTTAAATCAGAGTTCGTGTGGTTCCTTTTGTATGAGTTAAATCCGATGTCAGAAAATATACATAATAATATATGGGACGGCAAAGTTGGTGCTTGTATGAACAGTCTTAACAGTTGCACTGGGCACAGCCAGAAAAATGTGATAACTATCACCCTGAAAAGGTGATGAGTTAGAGCCATCACCCTTTTCTATGATCACCTTTAAAAATGATGGCCATCACCTCTGAAGAGTGATGGGCAATGATTGTAAATTTTAGTCATCACCTTTTAAGGGCGATGAGGCACAGTCATTACCCTTATAAGGTGATGGCTGTCAATATTTACATGTGATGGCTATTAAAGGTGATGGTCAGGTTTATAAATTCGGTAGTTCTTCTTCTAAAAGAATGTTTTAAATATGTAGTGCGTGCCGTTAATATTTTCTAATAAGCCTTGATAAGACGATCACAAGTATCTCGATGGCTTGTATTCTTCTAAAATGAATTTAGAGGGCCAATCTAGGTAAACCAAGATGGTATATGAGGGTACATTCCGTGACATTATATCTGAGTTTACTGAGATTGTTGAGAGGTTATGAATATCTGTATACCTTCAAAAAAATTAAGATTAAACTCAGTCTGAAAAATGACGCTTGTACGAGCAGTTTCAATAAAATCTTACTCAGACTAAACGCTGGCGCTTGCACAAACATTTGAACTCAAACTCCGATTGCAGATGGTGCTCGCATGACCATTTCAAACCAGACTCAGACTGAGATATGAAGCTTGTACAAACATTGAAATCAAACTCAGACTTAAAGATAACGCTTGTACGAACAGTTGAAATCAAACCCAGCTGGAAAGATGGTGTCTGTATGGACAACTTGAATAGTTGAAATCTAAATCAGACCCTGGTCATACATTCACACACCCACTTTTATTTGTCTTTTATTGTGAGAAATATGTGAATAATCAATATACATATAAACCTTAAGATTATTTATTCAGTTTTGTATTGCTAACGCTCAGAGTGACGTAAAACAGCTTCAACTAACGTTTGAAATTAGGCTTTCGTCTGTTTTTGGCTTTTTCATATATATTTGAACATGGACTTTTTACTTTATCTAAAATATGACACCTTGAACCAAAATAATATTTTGAAGAAATATCGCGACTGATATGGTGACTCTGAAACCATTTGAAAAGATTTGTTTTGTTTCAAGATGTCATATTTTGGATATATTAAGGGTAGCTATCCCCTTAGAGGGTCAAAATTGGTCTCTTTTTTTTTTATTTCTTCATTCAAATATTCACTATTTCCTCTAACATTTGGTGAAAAAATGAAATAAAAATTATAAATAGAAGTGCTTCAATATTAGGATTAAAAATTTAGTTTCCGAGGCCCTGGAACAATTAAACAGATTGCCTTAGCTTGGGCTTGGCTACTATTATTTTTGTCTGTTAAATTTCCATTTCCAAAACTCATTTCCGCAGTATTATGGTAAGCTAATTATCTATTAGTCCTACTTATTTACATTAATCTACCCCCTTCTGATCAAAACCATGCAAACATCCTTATTTTTGTTTCTAATTATGACAGTGACACTTCACTCAGACACCCGCCGTGAAGTAATCTACACAGGTGTGAACAAGTTTTAGCAGGTTTTTTAAGTTTAAATTGGACTTTAAACCGACTTGATGAAAAAAACTTAGTGTAATAGTTATCCAGAATAAACAGGAATTCGAGTAGATCCCATTAGACAGATTAAAAATGTATTTGACAATAGAATTCAAGCAAAAAATAGGGATTAATTCATCAGATGTATAGCTGGACACATTTTGCCCGATTTCTAGCCTTTCATTTTTGTACAAAATCCGAAATTCAAACGTTTATTTCTCGAAAAGTATCCATGCTACGCTTTTGAAATTTGGCATGCTTGTTACTTATAAGGTGATCTAGAAAACCCTATCTCACTTTTTGTAAGTTCGGCTTCGTTTTTTAATTATCCAACTTTTAAGACAAACGATCGTAAAAAGGTACATTTTTTCAATTTATTTTAGTAAAATAGTTATAAAAACAAAACCAGGCAAAAATTTTAAAAAATAAGATAAGGTTTACTAGTTCGAATTGTCCCCTAGCAAGGTATACCATCAAAGTTGAAACAAGGCCAACAGTTTTCATGAAATTTCAATTGAAAAATGGACGCTATTGTTTTAATTTTAATTTTTTAAACTTGGAATATTTTCTACACATTAGCAGCGTCAGTTATACAAATCATACAGTTGGAATCCCTACGATGTATGCTTTCATAAAATATATAGTTTATTATGGTTATCTTGTATATTTATTGATACAGACGACAAATTATCATGGGGGTGCAAAAACTGCCTCTAAGGGGATAGCTATCCTTAACAAATCCATGCTAAAATGAATACGAAGAAGTCAAAACAAACCAAAAAACAATTTCCAACGTCAGTATGATTATTTTGTCTGTAGGAAACAGCTTTTTATTCAAAATGAAAGAAATTAAATTTTAACTTCACTAAGGTAACACCTGAGGGAATTGTTCATATTTTAACAGGGGACAACCTGTACTGGGGTACCTCAGCCATCAGTCGCTCTCTAATATCGGAGGCGGCTCAATATCGGCCCAGGTAGGCCTCTTTAGTCGAGATTGCTGGAAATTCTGTTTTGGTTTCGTAGTAAATCTACTTGTAATAAGTGTAATATTATACAGATTAATTCATAATACCGTAAAACGACGGAAGACTCGCCGACGATCATACAGAACATATAGAACTTCTGCGTGGACTCGAAAACTTCAAGTTGCGATTGGGCCAGATAGATAAAAAAAATGTTGTGTCTTCTAGACCAGTCAACTGTGGTTTGGTCCTTAACAAATTGCAATAGAATTTATTTCATCGACCTATGCATTTCGAACACACATACACACACACACCTCGTCTCACACACCATTATTATTTCCCATATACTGAAATTCAAGCCAGTCAAGCCAGATATATGCTACGTAATATGGCGGCCAAGAATATGCAAAAACTATAGGTTTCTAAGTCACGTGGTTCGGCCGCCATCTTGAATTTTGTAAAAAAAAAAACTGAACAAATATTCAAACGATTATAATATGGAGATAATGGCTGTATTGCGTTGTAGTTCCAACAAGGAGTTCTTTTATGAGTAATTTTTTCCCCACTTACAAATACACCACCATTCTTGCTTCATCTTCCACGACTTTCATTATTTATGACCACTTTTTGGGACAAAAAACCAGACTGCAAGCCTCGCCATCTCTGAATGACCAATTCCCAATATCGAATTCCTGTATATTAAAACCTTTGTCCGGACTCCTACTCAGTGTCCGTTTTGTATACCCATTTTAACGTATTAACATTTGTAGTATGATGGTCTGATGAAGGAGCCGTCTAGGAGGAAAACTGAGTTCAGAAATGAGATATCCATGTGACTGTACTCAATAATTGTAATATTTGATAACCAATTGATTGGTACCTTATTTACCTTTTTCTGGAGAGAAGTATAAAACGAACAGAGAAACAGATTTCCAGTCTTCGTTAAACCGAGGCTTGTCCTCGGTAAGAAGGTGTGTATTCATATAAACATCCACGTTTTGCACCTTTGAAAAATGCACCACGCACATACCCCACATAGATTTACAACAACGTCATGCCCAATTCTATCTGAATATTCTATTTCTTTCGTTAGCGTGTGGACAGGCGACATATCTGTCATTTATGATCAATCTTTGCTTGGTTGACAAGCTAGTCGTTTTGGGAGAAAAGGGCAGTGATAATGACTGTTACAAATCAGTCGGAGAAGACTTATCATTGTATATATGCACGCGATTTTCATGCTGAAGCTGTCATTGATCGACAAAAGTGCAATGGAAATCACAGAACAGAAACGCTCTATCACATGAATACGATTCCGATGCTACTCACCAAAACGGCCCCAGAAAGGTCCACTTGGAGGTACAGAGGAAAGAATCTTTCTCAAAATTCAGTGAGTACTAGCCGAGAATGACGACGCATATAGGCAGCAATAGGCGACCTATTGTTGAAGACGAAGCATTATATAGCAAACCAAGAAGCCGAACCATATAGCTTCACCACATAAACAACATATTAATGGAACTTTTTGGTGATAAAATCACCATGACTAAATTGAATAGGCGCCTTATCAACAGACAAATAAAGAGGATTGTGAAAGCCAGGAGCTCAGAGTAGCGGAAACAGCTGCCAAACTTTTCAAAACTGAGATCGACTTTAGTAGACATATATTGTGATACACATCTAGCCAACATGGAAATGTCATTCTGATGACAACTTAGTGAACTGGGGGCTATCACCCTATCAATGTTTCCAAATCGTACATGTCGCCAACAAGCGACATATCCAAACGGGGGAGCAGATAGGATTTAATTTTAATTACATTGCTATGAAAGCCACAGGGTGGATCACCTCCGTACGGCCTCCTCTCGATCATCCGTATACATTTTTACAGAAATTAGCCTACCTTGTGGCTTTATAGTTGACGATACCCCCAGTAAATAAGTTGGCAAACACCTGTGTTCAAAATAATCTGATCCCCCATCATGACAGTGGCTGGATGGGTATTACTTGGAGTATCAAATCCTGGGACAGAATATCTGGTAGATACCGTCTTCAGCCTCGTATCAGACCTTTTATTCAATGCGGGACTTGATCATGTTTTACCTACAGGGCAATTCAGTTATGGTGATTTTATCTAGATATGATTGTTTTTCACGTGGGTAAAGCTGTATGAATGAGCTACTTGGATTTCTATAGATACTCCTGTATCTTCAGGTTTTCAGTTTTTAATTGGCTTGTGTTGTGATGGTAGCAGCGTTGCTGTTCTCTGTCCTGTTTTGAAATGTACACTGCATATTTGGTGATCAACAGAATCCGCAGCATGAAGATATACAACACTATACGAATATAGCATGACGAGTGTTGCCCGATACTGTATTTTCCTCAAAGCACTTTCATAGAAACTTTCATATCTTCTATGAAAGCGCTTTGAGGAGAATACAGAATCGATAAACAGCCGTCATGCTATATTCGTATAGTGTTTTTCTATATATATTTTACCACAAACAAAGGCAGTTTTCCTGTATTATTTCACCTAATTATATTTCATTAGTTATTCAGGTGTATAGAAAGTTACGACCTTCCTCCCTGTAACTCATACACCCGGGGGCGTCAGGTTTTTCCCCGGGTGTATGGAAAGTTACGACCCTACCTGGGTTGCATGAAAAGTTACGTCAGGGAGGGATTTCAGGGAGGGGCATAACTTCCCATACACGGCGAATCGTTACATTTACAGGGACCCCCCCCCCCCCTGCACACGAGGCTCTGATTGAATTCGACCGAACATACCTCTCCCCCACCCCCCGTTTTAAACATGAGCGAAATACTTTTCATATGCCCACACATATAAATGGAAAATTTAAACTCTAGAGCATTCTTTCTACGACTATGTCAACAGAGGTGTAACACTGTAGTGAAAAGTGTTTGGAACGTTCGCCGTATACCACAGGCCCGCAAAACAAGAGTTTTGGGTGTAGTGGGCGGTGGTATTAGGGTGAAGTATCGAAATATGGGGTCTCTATGTATAACCCCACGCTTTATATAAATCCACAACAAGGCGTGAAACGCACTTTGGGTGAATCGAGAAATACACGGTTTACCGCCAAACAAAACAGATCAGCATATCAGTCGCGACACGCCTCCGACAATGAGGTCATACAATGATCAGCTGCCGGAGGCGTGTCGCGACTGACCAATCAGAATTGAGAACGAAGCCCGCCATAATCTCACTGTTCCTAGATGGATGGACAGTTACGTTGGATTTTGAATTGCCCGGCAAAGGTAAAAATTGCACAAATTTACTAATTTGACGGCGGGAATATATAAAGTGATACTTGTAGAATATGCTGATGTGGTTTGTTTGGCGGTAAACTGTTTATTTCTCGATTCACCCAAAATGCGTTTCACGCCTTGTTGTGGATTTATATAAAGCATGGGGTTATATATAGAGACCCCATATTTCGACACTTCACCTTAATACCACCGCCCACGCGCCCCAAAACTCTTGTTTTGCGGGCGCTTTTACTACTTATGCCACTCGGACGGGAATCCTGTCCGAACATCTGGCTGGTGGCTGGGATATTATGCCCCCGTGAAGAGGTGGTTGGGGTGAAACATCGAACTTGCCTTGGTCGGACGAGCTGCCATTATTGTTCAAAATCAGAAATGTCAATTTCGTCTTACGAACCAATCAAACACAGCACACGCCTCCTCTGCAGGCTGACGTAATGGCAATGCCAGCGAATCGCTGACGCCGTCTCAGAGCACTTTCGGAAAGATGATGAATAATGCGCCATGCATATTCATGAGGCTACAGGCTCTGTCTGAATAATAATGGCAGTCCGTCCGACCAAGGCATGAGCGTAGAAATTGGCTTGGTGAACGAAGATGGGTTGAGAGAGTTCAAACCAAATTAAGCCGGGCTAAAATGTGTTGACGGTTTAACAGAATAATAAAATATTCAAAAAATCGGAATAAATAGTTGATGAATGAACAGTTAGAATGAGTTAGAATGAAACGAGGTATTCGCTAGCTTGATCAGGTAACGGGATATTCTCTAGATTGATCAGGTAACGAGGTATTCTCTATCTTAATCAGGTAACGGGGTATTCTCTGTCTTGATCAGGTAACGGGGTATTCTCTATCTTGATCAGGTAACGATGTATTCTCTAGCTTGATCAGGTAAGGAGGTTTTCTCTAGCTTAATCAGGTAACGAGGTATTCACTAGCTTGATCAGTTAGTTACGAGGTATTCTCTCTATAGCTTAATCAGGTAACGAGGTATTCTCTATCTTGATCAGGTAACGAGGTATTCTCTATCTTGATCAGGTAGCGAGGTATTCTCTAGCTTGATCAGGTAAGTAGGTATTCTCTAGCTTGATCAGGTAACGAGGTATTCTCAGTCTCGATCAGGTAACGAGGTATTCTCAATCTTGATCAGGTAACGAGGTATTCTCTAGCTTGATCAGGTAACGAGGTATTCTCTAGCTTAATCAGGTAACGAGGTATTCTCTATCTTGACCAGGTAACGAGGTATTCTCTAGCTTGATCAGGTAACGAGGTATTCTCTAGCTTGATCAGGTAACGAGGTATTCTCTATCTTGACCAGGTAACGGTGTATTCTCTAGCTTGTTCAGGTAACGAGGTATTCTTTAGCTTGATCAGGTAACGAGGTATTCTCTATCTTGACCAGGTAACGATGTATTCTCTAGCTTGATCAGGTAACGATGTATTCTCTAGCT
Organism: Hanleya hanleyi; assembly: GCA_036873755.1. Taxonomy (NCBI): domain Eukaryota; kingdom Metazoa; phylum Mollusca; class Polyplacophora; order Lepidopleurida; family Hanleyidae; genus Hanleya; species Hanleya hanleyi. Next base: position 24,702 of record JAVTVY010028219.1, read on the forward strand.
TGATCAGGTAACGAGGTATTCTCTAGCTTGATCAGGTAACGATGTATTCTCTAGCTTGATCAGGTAACGAGGTATTCTCTATCTTGACCAGGTAACGAGGTATTCTCTATCTTGATCAGGTAACGATGTATTCTCTATCTTGACCAGGTAACGAGGTATTCTCTATCTTGATCAGGTAACGAGGTATTCTCTAGCTTGATCAGGTAACGAGGTATTCTCTAGCTTGATCAGGTAACGAGGTATTCTCTATCTTGATCAGGTAACGAGATATTCTCTCTATAGCTTAATCAGGTAACGAGGTATTCTCTTGGTTGATCAGGTAACGAGATATTCTCTAGCTTAATCAGGTAACGAGGTATTCTCTAGCTTGATCAGGTAACGAGTTATTCTCTAGCTTGATCAGGTAACCAGATATTCTCTAGGTTGATCAGGTAAGGTGGTATTCTCTAGCTTGATCAGGTAACGAGGTATTCTCTATCTTGATCAGGTAACGAGGTATTCTCTAGCTTGATCAGGTAACGGGGTATTCTCTATCTTGATCAGGCAACGAGGTATTCTGTAGCTTAATAAGGTAACGAGGTATTCTCTAGCTTGATCAGGTAACGAGGTGTTCTCTATCTTGATCAGGTAACGGGGTATTCTTCATCTTGATCAGGTAACGAGGTATTCTCTAGCTTAATCAGATAACGAAGTATTCTCTAGCTTGATCAGGTAACGAAGTATTCTCACTATAGCTTAATCAGGTAACGAGCTATTCTCTATCTTGATCAGGTAACGAGGTATTCTCTAGCTTAATCAGGTAACGAGGTATTCTCTGTCTTGACCAGGTAACGAGGTATTCTCTATCTTGACCAGGTAACGAGGTATTCTCTATCTTGACCAGGTAAGGAGGTATTCGTTAGCTTGATCAGGTAACGAGGTATTCTCTCTATAGCTTAATCAGTTAACGAGGTATCCTCTAGGTTGATCAGGTAACGACATATCCTCTAGCTTGATCAGGTAACGAGGTATTCTTTAGCTTAATCAGGTAACGAGGTATTCTCTATCTTGATCAGGTAACGAGGTATTCTCTAGCTTAATCAGGTAACGAGGTATTCTCTAGCTTAATCAGGTAACGAGGTATTCTCTAGCTTAATCAGGTAACGAGGTATTCTCTAGCTTAATCAGGTAACGAGGTATTCTCTAGCTTAATCAGGTAACAAGGTATTCTCTAGCTTGATCAGATAACGAGATATATTATCTAGCTTGATCGGCTGAAACTTTGATAGCTGAAACTTTGTGACTGCATAGCTTATCATATTGGGGTCATTTTCAGCCTACTTACATGACACCCCAAACAGAGAATCATTTGTTAATTCAAACTGGCGGTCATGTAGAGTATCAGAGAAGTTACTTTTTGTCTTTTGTCTCTCTCACTCTGGCAAGTTAAAAAGAAAAGAGTCTGGCATGAAATCAAAGTTATCGAGAAGATGATGAACATGAGCGGCTGAACTGAATGTAGATTTGGATGATAGTAAGTAAGACGAAATTGACATTTCTGATTTTCGATGCATAACTGCCTGGCGAGTGGTCGATGGCTGCCGGTCGAATGGTCGATGGCTGCCTATCAAATGGTCGATGGATGCCTGTCGAATGGTCAATGGCTGCCTATCAAATGGTCGATGACTGCCTGTCGAATGGTCAGTTGCTGCCTATCAACTGGACGATGGCTGCCTTTCAAATGGCCGATGGCTGCCTATCAAATGGTCGATGGCTGCCTGTCAAATGGTCGATGGCTGCCTATCAAATGGTAGATGGCTGCCTGTCGAATGGTCGATGGCTGCCTATCAAATCGCCGATGGCTGCCTGTCGAATGGTCGATGGTAGCCTATCAAATGGTCGATGGCTGCCTATCAAATGGTCGATGGCTGCCTATCAAATGGTCGATGGCTGCCTGTCGAATGGTCGACGGCTGCCTATCAAATGGGCGATGGCTGCCTGTCGAATGGTCGATGGCTGCCTATCAAATGGTCGATGGCTGCCTGTCGAATGGTCGATGGTAGCCTATTAAATGGTCGATGGCTGCCTATCAAATGGTCGATGGCTGCCTGTCGAATGGTCGATGATAGCCTATCAAATGGTCGATGGCTGCCTATCAAATGGTCGATGGCTACCTGTCGAATGGTCGATGGTAGCCTATCAAATGGTCGATGGCTGCCTATCAAATGGTCGATGGCTGCCTGTCGAATGGTCGATGGTTGCCTATCAAATGGTCGATGGCTGCCTATCAAATGGTCGATGGCTGCCAGTCGAATGGTCGACGGCTGCCTATCAAATGGGCGATGGCTGCCTGTCGAATGGTCGATGGTTGCCTATCAAATGGTCGATGGCTGCCTCTCAAATGGTCGATGGCTGCCTGTCGAATGGTCGACGGCTGCCTATCAAATGGTCGATGGCCGCCTGTCGAATGGTCGATGGCTGTCTATCAAATGGTCGATGGCTGCCTGTCGAATGGTCGATGGTAGCCTATCAAATGGTCGATGGCTGCCTATCAAATGGTCGATGGCTGCTTGTCGAATGGTCGATGGTTGCCTATCAAATGGTCGATGGCTGCCTCTCAAATGGTCAATGGCTGCCTGTCGAATGGTCGATGGTAGCCTATCAAATGGTCGATGGCTGCCTATCAAATGGTCGATGGCTGCCTGTCGAATGGTCGATGGTTGCCTATCAAATGGTCGATGGCTGCCTCTCAAATGGTCGATGGCAGCCTATCAAATGGTCGATGGCTGCCTATCAAATGGTCGATGGCTGCCTGTCGAATGGTCGACGGCTGCCTATCAAATGGTCGATGGCTGCCTGTCGAATGGTCGATGGTTGCCTATCAAATGGTCGATGGCTGCCTCTCAAATGGTCGATGGCTGCTTGTCGAATGATCGACGGCTGCCTATCAAATGGTCGATGGCCGCCTGTCGAATGGTCGATGGCTGCCTATCAAATGGTCGATGGCTGCCTGTCGAATGGTCGACGGCTGCCTATCAAATGGGCGATGGCTGCCTGTCGAATGGTCGATGGCTGCCTATCAAATGGTCGATGGCTGCCTGTCGAATGGTCGATGGTTGCCTATCAAATGGTCGATGGCTGCCTCTCAAATGGTCGATGGCTGCCTGTCGAATGGTCGACGGCTGCCTATCAAATGGTCGATGGCCGCCTGTCGAATGGTCGATGGCTGCCTATCAAATGGTCGATGGCTGCCTGTCGAATGGTCGACGGCTGCCTATCAAATGGTCGATGGCCGCCTGTCGAATGGTCGATGGCTGCCTATCAAATGGTCGATGGCCGCCTGTCGAATGGTCGATGGCTGCCTATCAAATGGTCGATGGCTGCCTGTCGAATGGTCGATGGTAGGCTATCAAATGGTCGATGGCTGCCTGTCGAATGGTGAATCTGATGACTGCACTCTATCAGACATGGGTCTACTGTGAAACAGCTTATAGACGGTTCTCTCTTAAATAATTAGATTGGAATTAGTGATCAATCTATTCAGATTGAAACCCAATCTATTAGATTGAAAACCCCTGTTTATTAGTTTAATTTTTAGGTCTACATTGGATTCATTCTGTTCCTTTTCAATCTATTAGATTCAAAATAACTGCAATTGAACCGAAATATTGACATTTTAATCTGTGAATATTAGGTCCAATCTCTTCAGATTAAAATGTCAATCTTTCGATACGACTGAAATTATTTTATTCAATCTATTAGATTGAAGAAGAGTAGAATGGATCTTGTGCATGGTCGATGGTTGCCTGTATAGGCTTACCGTGAATCCCGAATCTTCCTCTTCCAGACAGTTTCCTAAAAGGACATTTCCCTTCCGTACATTTCCACTTCCGGACAATTTCCCTTCCCGGACATGTCCGGTTGGGAAATTGTCCCGAAGGGGAAATGCCCGCGCACAGCTTACCCTACCCGTCCATGCGAAACAGATCAGATTCTGGGCATTATACGTCGAGAGTGAGATCAAAAAGGGGTGGACCTGTTCTTCCCCACGATCTGTGTCGGGAGTGAGGTCGAGCTTGTGCTTCCACCCAGCCTATGCCGGGGGCGGGGGTGCATGGGCTTGTGCTTTCACGTGGCCTCTGTCGGGGTTGGGTGGGCTTGTGCTTCCACGCGGCCTATGTCGGAGTGGGTGTAAAAGAGGGCCGGGTGAGAAGTAAAAACTGGTTGGAAGGGGGCGATGATGGCTTGCGATTCCATGCGGACGAAGTTTGCCTGTCGAATGGCAGATATAGGCTGATCCATTCATGCGAAATATTATATATGTCGTGGGGGAGGGGCGTGTGGGAGTCAAATAAGAGGGAGATATATAGAGGGTCATATCTCGAAGTTATGGTAATGGATCAAAGGATTAACATGTAAACGTGGTTTGCAAGGTAATCGAATACAGACGTAAATATTATGTTTATATGAACAGTTCCATAAGACATACTTAAAGATGGGGGTTGTTACGAACAGTTCGAATCATACTGGCAGAATGATGGTTTTTGGACAATCTAGAATAAAAGGTTCCACGAGATGGTATTTGATTGAACAGTTTAAATTAAAGAACATCAAAAATGTGTTATGAACAGTTAAAATCAAAGACCAGCATGAAGATAGTATTTGTTTAAACCCTGTGCATGGAAAACAGACATAAAGATGCATGGTTTTTGAATGAACAGTTAAAACAAAAAGGCTGACACGAGAATGGTGACATATGAACAGCTCAATCAAAGGCAATCTTAGTAAACTTAGATATAATATCACGAAATATTATACTGAATGATTGAATTAAATGACGGAATATTATATCTTACACCAAGGCTATATTTATCCCGTGTGAATTTAAAGCTACATCCTTAGTCAATCAGGTGGCTATATGGGTGAAACAACTTAAAAATGAGGCCCCTTGCAATTACACACAGGAGCGCATGGGCCAATTTATCTAGTATTATAGAAAAAAACAAATCCAAATTTGGTAAGGTGGTAGAAAATATCAGAAGACCGGTACGTGCAAATTTGGTCATATTCGTGAAATTATCGCCAATCAGTGTCAAATTAAAAAGGCAGAATTTGTCGTGATTGGCTTATTATACCTACCTGGCTGGGGGGCGGGGGCGGGGGGGCAAAATGCCCTATCTCCGGAACGACAAAAAATGGAGGGCTGAAACTCCGTGACTTTATAGTTAATCGTATTGGGGTCATTTTGAGCCTATTTGCATGACCCCTCGAGCAGAGGATAATGGGTTAATCGGAGATGGCGATCACTTGGGGTACCAGAAAAGTGATTTTTTTTTGGTCATATTTTTTCAAAATTTCTGCTTTTCTGCGATGAAAAGGGGACAAAACTACTTTATTTCATATCACATTAATATTTACTAATTTATCATGCAGTTTTTCCGGAGAAATTGCATAAATAAAAAATTCGGAAAATCTGAACGAAGAATCCACCAAAAAATGCCGTTTTTGAAAACGTGACGTCATCGAAGCGGCCATCTTGGATTTTTTTTACATTTTCTGGTAGCGCTTGACCCAAGGGTATGATGTGGTAAGTTGTTGGGGGGGGGGGGGATGGGGGTATTCCTCTAATATATCATCTTGGTTTATTAGATTGAATCAAAGGCCTACATTAGGATGGTGTTGTTTGAAAAGCCAAAAAGTCAGTTCATCATAGCTCTGCTCTTCCAAATAAAGATTAATGTATAAGTTCAGATGTATGTGTATCGTTTTTTTTTTTATATTTGTGGCCTCCCTTATTATATACAAAAAATACTGACGAGTTATTATTAGTATATATATGTGAGCGTGTTTCTTCAATACATGCAGCTACTCATAAATGGGTCGAAAGGAAATATGGTTTAACTTGAAATACTGAAATATGGTATTTGTATAAATAGTTCAGATTAGTGAACTAACATTTAATAAAAACAATACAGAAGGATTTTGATTCCACCGACGTTCAATTAACGAAGACTGAAACATTTCCTGCATCTGCATTTCCTGTTACAAGTTAAATAAAGTGATAGTTAAAGTTGAGTTATCGACTGAACGACGTTGAAAGTCATTTTGAACACCAATATAACAGATTATAGTGAAGCCTTCTGAGAACTCCATACGGTTCCATACAAATGTTGAACTGAGTTAGGTATTTTCTTTCGTTGAGAGAAGTCGCCAAAATTAGCCCGAAGCGAAATGTTACGCAAAGCTGCCATTTGAAAACCTTTATTCTGAAAATAGTGATTGAAAATGTCGATGTATCGCAGTCGACGAAATCGGTTAGCCATAATGTTATTCCAGGCTTCGGCCATCCAAACCGTTCGAGGTATGCCCCTTCAGAGCAGCGGTTCATAAGTTTATAAGTATTTGAGTAGTAAGTATATACAGAGAATAGCTCTTGGATTGTTCGGGTTCACCAATAACGTCGAGAAGAGAGCTCGAATGATCCGATCGCTCATCAATAAACGCAAACTGTAACATATCTGCAATAATCCCCTACAACAAAGTACCCATGGAAATTAATTTTGAGCCTGGCTGATTTTTCTATTGATCCCCTCTTCCAATAACCGTTCGAGTGAATAACATGTCATCAATCAAATTACTTGAGGAAATTCCATTATCTGTAATAATTTAGCTAACATGGACGACTCCTATTATATACGGCAATGAGAAAATCATGGTACTACATATATATCCGAGGAAAGATAAAGGTTTCACCGCAAGGCAGAGCTATATATAAGGTGCGGTGGTGAGTTAATATGAAAATAGTAAATAAGATTTGGCTATTGCCTGAAGGACTGGTATGAATGAAATAAACTGATGATTATATAGGGGAATGGCCCTGCCTGCCTCTTACTACCTGCTCTCTCGGGAAAGTATGCTCTAAAACTAAAACCGATTCAGAACGCGTAAATAGAGAGGGCTATATTGAGATCCATGTCGATTTTTGATGATTTCAAACACTCACAAAAGCAATATACGTTTTGAATTTACCATTTTTGCAAATAACTAGAGGCTTAAGAAACTGATCATGAGTGCTCAAAAACTTGTGAAATGGTACCAAATTGGATTTCCAGATAAAATGGGGAAACTGTTTTAATGTTACATTGTTTATTGTTACATTTAGCCATATTATAATCTACATTGTTAAAATTTAGTCCTTTGGAATTCACAACTGATAAATTCTCCCCAAAATCATACAGCATAACATTTTGGGCTTCAGGAGTACATGCGCAATAAGCATTTGAGTAGAAACATTTTCGAATCTTTCGGTTGTGTAACGTTCGAATAATAAAGGGTACGATAAAGTTTCTATTAATTCGATCACCTATAAATGCAGGATTGAAAACTCATATCTGAAATATTTCTCATATAATCGGAAATCTTCACAACGTGGCAGATAACAACACAGAATGTTAGTCATGCTTTGTTACTTCAATGATGGAGTTCGAAGTTGCGCTTCCTGTGATTGAATTATTAGAGTGAGTGAGTGAGTGAATATGATTTAACGTCGCTTTCAACACTATTTCAGTCATATCACGACGTTTGGTTCCTATTCCTTTTCACATCCGGAAACCACACGGGTAGGGTCCTATTCCTTTTCACACCCGGGAACCCCACGCATGCCCCAGTTAGTCGCCTCTTACAAACAAGCTCTCGGAGAGGCTGAGGCCTATTCTTACCGTGTACCTGGAGTGTGCACAATGACACCCCATGTCAACTTTACGGTGTATATACACTCTTAAAATGAACGTTTTGTATTTACCGCTATAAATGTCAGAGGAGTGAGAACATGATATAAAGTTTTATATTTGTAACACTCTTAAAAAATGTTGAAAAAACTTATATCCAACATTATACTGTTGTATATGAGGAGCAATACAACACTTTACAATGCAGAACTTAACACTTGCAAAGTGTTGTATTGATCTTGTTACATCACTATAATCTTGGATATAACAACTTTCTGCAATACTTTCTTGGAGTGTTCAAATATAACACTTTATATAATCTTGTCACTCCTCGGACATTTATAATGTTAAATACAACACTCATTTTCATTTTAACACTTTTTAAGAGTGTAGTGACTTGAAGCCTTCGCCATTGTCTTACAATCGCTCCCCATTATGGCATGGTAATATCAGGGGATAACAAGACAGTGACAATGGCTCTATAGCAACACCCTTTTCCTAAATATGTATACTTCTATAGGTTTTCTATCAAGGATTATGATGATACAAAATATTTAAATATATGTCGCGAAAGAATCGAATAAAGAAATCCTCTCCAAATAATGCTCATTAACTATAGAAGACGCCACTGACACACGATTTATCTAAGCCTATAGTTTTAATATATATATTTTTTCACTAATATGACCTATTATAATAAATAAGGACATAAATCTAGAAAAACATCGATTGTTTGTAGCAATTTTGAAGTCCATGGTGTCTTTTCTTTGAGTTATATGTTGGGGTTCATTTTATAGAGCAAGCAAATTGACTGACATTGCAAAATATAATGACAACTATAACTTAAGGCGAAGTCGTTAAAGGGCACTAAAAAGAGATGCTAGCGTCCACTTGTAAATTATACATTTATAATATACTACATGGTATAGAGAAAAAAGAACTTACCTTTTCCGGGGGAAACTGCTATACCGGTATATAGATCACCGAGAAAGTCAGGAGGAAATTGGAAGACGGTAGATGTTTGGGGCCCGAACACTTCACCGGGTGTTTATATACTTGTTAGAAATAATCAACTTCTTGCTCCAATGGATTAACTAAACCGATTTTCATCCATTTTGGAATCTGAGAGACTAACCATAGATATTCTTAGAACCGCCGTGGAAAGCTATAGCCGGACAAGAGATATGTCTCAGCCAGCAATTCTTCTATTTCCCCGGGGAGTTCTAGTTAACTGGTATAGGAGAAAGAACTGACATGCCAATTACTAGCAGCACTGAATGGCCATCGACAAAAAGGGATTAAAATCCGTGCCGACGGAGAAAATTAAATATTTGTTTAATGAATCCTGAAATTGATACGCCGCCGGTGTAACATCGTAGCAGGACGGCCGTAACAAATGGTCATTTCCATTCATTTTGGTTTGCGTCATACGCCGCCATTTGATTGGCCGAACCAGATTGCGGTTCTGCGAAACCATTGGCCCGTATCATCCGCGGCATAATGGCAGATGGGCTCTGAGCGGAATTGAGCGTAAAGCCATGATAACGTTCCATAAAAGACGCGCATTCTTTAATAGGCCAAACAACGGGAAACATACGTCTTGCAGCTATCTACGACACAGTTTCCCACCTAAAGTCAAATACTCATCTCGTTTCTTTCAGCATTCGCTAAATTTGTCATCACTCCTCCGAAATGATAAACTACAGTCGTACAGAGATGTGTTGTCCGAAGCAAAGAAAGCCAACTTTTTCAATTTACTGTCAATCGAACTTTGGAAACTCGATTAAGTCTTCTATGGAGTTCGCTCAGTTTTATACTCTAGACGTCTTCGCACGTAGGCACGAGGAAACTTATGAAGCTAAGAAAAAGTTTTGCTATATGACGGGGAATCATTTTTATGCCCCAAAAGCGTTCAGGATTTTCGATCTCGCTGGAATTGTATACGATAACATACGGATTGAATAATCCAATTCCAAAGTTTTTTTGCATCATTTCGAATTCGAATTTGTAGTATTCTATATTTAACTGATAAATATTTTTAGTCAAATTTAACTCATAGTAAGCTGTTTTCTGTTTTGTCCCTGTTAGACAAACCTCTACCAAGGATCACAAAAACAAATACAAAAGCCGATCATCGCATGACCTTTTAGCAAGGGACCGGGGTGTCGTGACATCCATCTAAGCCAGAATGGATTAATCACTTAACATTCCATGGCTGTTAACATGCTAATCATTTTATATATCGATACTGGGGCGCTGACCGCAATAAGCCTTGAAGCTGCAGAAATTGACAAGAGGAGAAAAACATGTTGTCAAAATAATTATGGACGGCTGGGTGAAAGGACGAACAACAACTTCTGCCTGCCTATCAAATTTGATCAAACGGACAAGTTGGCGTCCTTGGTTCAAACGGTCCGATAATTCCATTAGTGTCAGAATCTTCCTTCATCAATTTCCCGTGGAATCGGGCTATGATTTATGTTAGAACTAATATAGGCCTACAATTCCATGTCAGAAATCCTTCACCATTCCAATCCAATTTAACTTTATTTGGCGAATTCTGATATATCTAAAAAATATATATATTCACAATGAGTAAATTTTTTAGTTTTTCTTCCACCACTTCAACACAGAGATGATTTCCAACCAAACTACACTGCCTCATATTTCAGAATAATTTCGACAATGATACAATCGGGTAACCGAAGAAGCAATCGCATGCAAACTCTGCTAAAATGTGGAAGAAATCCTGCAGCCAGGTCATATATAGGAAACTTAGACCTCTTCCACATGAGAGACTGCTATTCCCATTTGTCTGCGTCTAAAACAGGTCTCACATCACTTGAGTTAAAAGATAGCAAGCGGACTAAAATTCGTAACGGACTATATTTGCTATATACCGATAAGGCGGGTTCATCCTTCTGTGATGATTAATCATAGCGAAACAAATTGTTAGGAATAACAACTGCTTTGTTTATTAGCTGTTGACGTTCCGCTGTATAGTTACTATGTGTATATTAGAGCGTCATCTGCACATAAATAAGATGCATGAGAAAATTGGACTTGGAACATCTCGTCAGAAATCTGAAAACAAAAGCTGAACCCATGGACAGTTTTCTTGAGAAGGAAACGATTGGGTGTGGGATCCAATAGTTCTATTTTTTCTATTTTGTTTTTATATGCTTATCTAGTACTGGATTTTGTTGTTGCTCATTTTCTCTCCTTTTGAGTTCATCTAGAAGGTTCTGTGCTATGTTATCCTCGTGTTGCGTGTGTTCAGAGTTTAGCTCGCAAAAATGGTTGTAAAGTTTTCCTTTAAAATCTTGAAGGAGGTACAATTCTTCTTTATTTTGTTTAATCAAGTTATTAATTACTTTCCAGTATACTCTTTGGGATCATTATCTTGTAGTATTTCAAGTTTGGAATATAATTCATCTTTAATTATTTTTTCCTGTTGTTTTTGCTTTCTTTTTAATTTCTTTTTCGTGCTCATTATTAAATTTTGATCTGATTTCACTATTGTGATGGTCTTTGTGGAGTTATGTTGCTAAGGATATGAAGTGGCTCTTAATATGGGTTATATCCGAGTTATTATCTTTTGTCGTTACGCTTTTCTTTCTATCATTTTTTTTTGTAATTTCGTTTGGGTTTGGGAGGAGATATTTTGTTTACTGCCGTTATCAGTATATCATTTAAAGAGTTGACTGCATCATTTATGCTTTCTTTAGAATAACGAATGTCAGTTAACATAAAATTTTGTATCCGATTTTGCGATTCAACTGTCAATAGTTCTTGTATATACTCCATCTTGTTCTCTGTATTAAGCCTGTATGTGTCTGGTATAGGGTGTGAGTTAATACTTTGCGCTGTGCTTGTAACATGACTTTTATAACATTTAAATAAAACTGATATTGGACAATTTGCAGAGTGTTGTGTAATTTCTCTAACGTTAAGGCTTATTACTTGTTGTGCTGTATTTGGACGGGCAAGAATGTAGTCGATTGCACTGAACCCTTAAGGTGTGAAACACGTTAATTTACCTGAATAATCGCCAGGAGTACGACCATTTAGGATTCTCACTCCTGTGGAAATACAGAGATCAACTAAAAATTTGCCATGATGTCTGTTGTTGTTACAGTTATCTTGGGAATACCTCTGTCGATTAACTGAATCTAAAATATAACAGTCGGTTAATGGGACAAATTTGTCACTATCTTGTATAACATGGCAGTGTGACTATGCGTCACAGGACCTACGAAGTAAGGTAGTCATTAGGACAGGCACTGAGCTCTTGGCAATCCCCCCCTTCCCCCAGCCCCAAGTTGAAATCCTGCCTATATTAAGATGGGCACATGCAGCCCAAGTCAGAATCACCAGAGATTTTCATCAAAAATCACCAGAAATTTTCGATTAAAACAGTATTGAATATTTTGTTGAAGATTAAAAGTGATGGGATTGAATGAATAGTTTACCAGTTACTGTGCTGATGTGAATCTGTGACACACCAACACACTCTGTGGCAGTGATTCTGTGACACACCAACACACTCTGTGGCAGTGATTCTGTGACACACCAACACCCAGTGATTCTGTATCCCTTAATCAAGGAATCAAAATTTGAAATGACAAGAAAAATTTAGACATAATTACACATGTAATGTTTTTGTTTAAATTATATCCCAGTGTGATATATAGTCAATATTCAAGAAGTACAATCAAAGTTACTTTTTCTAGTTAAATTCTACCCAAAGAAAATAAATTAAGACCCTTTAAACATGCCGTCAATGCCAGATGTTGAGTTTTATACAGCTGTAGATCAGGGCTCTGGGTGCATATATCATGTTTCCATACCCTTAATGCACACAACAGCGGCAAAACAAAGCCTCCTTGAACAACCTATCTTTATACAGGAAATTCTTAACCCATAAAATACCATTCTCTCTCAAAAGAAAACAATTTACGTCAGGAAGGCCTTTTTTATTAAGCTAATTTTGTTAGGTAGGGGCCTACTTAGATTCAATAATTGTCATGAAATTTCTTTAGTTATATCTTAATTGCAACTATGTTTGTTCCTCAAACCTAACATGCTTGAGCTATACATGTATAAGACACTTTCATTTGAGAGTCCAGACATTCCACCATTCATGTGAACAAATTGTACTAAACATGGAATAATTAAATTCACACTACCCATTTCTACAGCCCCGTTCACATGCACACTTTACTCACGTATGCAAATTTGCACCCTATGTAAAAAAATACACATGTGTATTTCTTGTCATGTGAACGGAAATACACATGTATGTATATTTGCACTTTGAGTTTATTTGCATCTGGTCAATAGCAGGTGCAAAAGTATATTTGCACATGTGTAAATTTACACATGTGTATTTTTACACAGATGAGTAAATTGTGTGCATGTGAACGGGGCTTATGTTACTATCTGTAGCAGTTGAAACCCAGTAAAACTTAAACAATTGAAACCAGTAAAGAAATTTGTCTGTTGAATAACAGAAAATATGGTATGGAGATTTGAATGAGTAAACTACTAAACAACTTACATGATACCAACAAAATGTCCCAACACAAGCTGATAAATTCCTTGGGTGGCTTGCAGGACAGCTTTGTTTCACCCTCAGTAAATTTTATCATTGTTGCTCACAGGCTAATCTGAAGGATGATACCAGATCTTTCTATGTTCTGCTGGGTTATTGCTTCAGGCTGACTTAATTGGTTGATGTAGGATATTTCATCATCAGTGGCAATTTGACCTAAATTTGAAGCCTGCATGATTTGGTCTGTGATGAAATGTTTGGATGTGAAATAGGATACACGTTAAAGGCCACAGTTTACATATATCTATAACAATATACTGAATTGTGTGTATTAAGAATGGCAAGTTGCCTGGTAATAGCAGTGTAGATAAATGCACTAACAAATGATGGAAAATTAGCATTTCCTATTTCATTATCCCATCACGTTTGTACTGTGTTATATATACAGTGAAACATACAGCCAAGGGTTCCCAATGGGCATGACAGTGCACTCGCTGAGCTATCAATAAATAATACAAAAAATAATTATAAATCAAATTTTCATCAGAATTCGGTCAGCTCAGAACTTGCTGGTAACAATGCCCTAATGCACGTTCATGCCAAAAATAAAGGTTCTAATGTCAATGGTTCTCCTTATTTTGCCGACGAAAGGATTCGTATGGACTCACTGACTCATTACCGGACAATTTGCGATCTGTAGCCTACTGCGTAGGAATATAATCTTCTAACAGGGTATTGTTTACGACTGTTCTTGCGTTCGCATCACCCATTAAGAGGATCATGCCTTTGGTACTGAACTGGGCAATTTCTGTTTCTAATATATCACACTGGTTGTTATAACATGGCAGTGTGACTAACGTCACAGGACCTACGAAGTACAGTAGGCATTAGGACTCGAACGCGAACTGAACTCTTGGAAATCCCCACCCCCAGTTGAAATCCTGCCTATATTAAGATGGGCACCGCCCAAGTCAGAATCGCCAGTGATTTTCATCAAAATCACCAGAAATTTTCATCAAAAGTAGGTCAGCTCAGAACTTGTTGGTAACAGTCTCCTAATGCGCCTTCATTCCAAAATAAATAACGATCGCCGATTTAATTTTACAATTTTTTAATTAAAGGAAACAGATTGAATAATATAGGTTCAGTAGATTTCAATAACTTTACGTGTGAAAATACATTTACATCTCTTTAATGGTTTTCAGTGCCCTTGTACAGGATCAAAACAACTTTTTGAATCACATTATTTTCCCAACAATACAACAAATTTTTATATATAGTACTATAGTAGAAAGGTAGCATTTATGTAGTTTACGGTAATTCAACTTAAGACCAACACCTTCTATGCACAAGATTCTATGTCATTCTCCTGAGCATAACCGGTACAAAGAGGAATAAATAGCGTCTCTACATCACGTTGTCATCTAGATATATGAGACAACACATTTTGGGCATCGGCAATCTGATGAATGTACTATTCCGGTTTTCTTGTTTCACATTATATTCTATGGCGGTTGATCGGTGATTTTCTTCATTGATAAACGTTAAACCACCTCAGCTTCGTTATGGAAACAGCGCTGATTGTTTGAGGGTATATGCAGTACTTAACGTTAACCTCAGGGCCATGTGCCATACAGTGGGACAGGGTATTTTTAGCTGTGGGTAATTTGACCTGAATTTGAAGGCTCCAGCCTGGTGTGGCCAATGTGAAATAGGATACACGTTAAAGGCTACAGTTTACATACACAATGTATATCTATAACAATATACTGAAGTGTTAATTATCAATCTAATTTTAATCAGAATTATTTCAGATCAGAACTTGCTGGTAACAATATGCCCTAATGCACGTTCATGCCAAAAATCAAGGTTCTAATGTCAATGGTTCTCCTTATTTTGCCGACGAAAGGATTCGGATGGACTGACTGACTGACTGACTCACTCATTACCGGACAATTTGCGATCTGTAGCCTACTTCGTAGGAATATGGAGAGTCAACAGGCGGTATATAAAAACAACATATGTAAAGATCCTGTTTCCATCCAAACACTTTGCCTGAAAGTTGGACCCATAGGATGGAGGCATTATCAGTTGGCACCTCTGTTATAGAAGGATGATATTCATTCTTGTAGAGAACCAGCAGTACCCCGTATCCCCTGCCAAAGGTTGCCTGGAAGTTTTCCACTGCATGTGTTTATATTTTTTTTCATATCCTTTTAAATTTGCAATTACTGAACAGTTATCCGTATTATTTTTTTAAGTATGGGTTTCTTTGAGGCATATTCCTACGAAGTAGGCTACAGATCGCAAATTGTCCGGTAATGAGTGAGTGAGTCAGTCCATCCGAATCCTTTCGTTGGCAAAATAAGGAGAACCGTTAACATTAGAACCTTGATTTTTGGCATGAACGTGCATTAGGGCATTGTTACCAGCAAGTTCTGAGCTGATCGAATTCTGATGAAAATTTAATTTATAATTAATTTTTTATTATTTATTGATGACTCGAGTGCACTGTTATGCCCATCGGGAACCCTTGACTGTACGCTTCACTGTGACTTTTAAGCGCCTGGGACTAACTTCGGCCGCCCAGCACTAAAGCAAAAAAAAAAAAAAAAATTATGCGCCCAGCACTCGAAAATATCAGTAACTTTAATGGTACTTGCCAAAATATGTCGGCATTATACGTTTCCAGGTAGCTCCGCCATGTTTTCCCTAATAGTCCACGCCACGCTTCCCGAGCTGTATATGCCACGATGCATGAAGGAAGCAAATCATTTTATCGGAGAATGGAGGTTGTTATTTCGTCTGCTGCGAAGTTTTACCGAGCCACGAGTATCACTTTACATGTACATGTATTTTATAAATCATTGTCAGAAGCGCCAAGCAACTTTGAAAAACTTCTTCTCACAGAAGCGGCAGGGTATTTGTTGGCTTTCGGTGGTCGTTGTTGTTGTTCTAAGACGTCAGCTTCCAAAATATATTTTAATTATATCTATATTAAAAGCACACATGCATGTGTGCGCTCGCTCGTACGTCGTAATCAGTCTATTAGATCTACATGTACTATGAGATATCTATAATATGGCTAGTTGAACAGTACACTTGAATCTAGTATTAAACTGGAGATTCTGGAGTAATCTATTTTTAGCCTCACTGTAATGTTGACACACATTCCGATGGTATCCGTTTTCACTCATTTGCTGGTCTTGGAATTCCGTTGAAGGCATATTATACTGCACGTTTTATATATCCAGCCTATACAACATTGCATAATTTCTTCAGTTCAGTCATTAGTTAAAAAATGTTCTACCTCAAAAAGAAATAAAAAATTACTGGATTTTATGAGAGAAATTACTAAATTTAAACACAACAATGACCCTATTATCTGTTATTACTGAAGAGATCAATAATAAAATCATCGTTGTGTTTTAAATTCAGTAACCTATAACCAGTTGTTTATTTTTTTCGTGTGTGCTTTATTGTTCATTGATTATTATTATGTACTCTCTTCAGATGAGGTACCTTGAAGTTGAATGCCAAATAAATATATCCATGGAGAATGGCTCTCTTTTGATTCTTGCATTCTAACAAATCTCTGATCTTGACCGTTCTCACTTCAAATTTGTGTTTCTTTTCCAGTTTCCGGTCTTATTTTGGGACTTGAGACATTTACTTCTCAACTGCTCTGACAGAGCACCATTCCCTACGCTAATTTGAAAAAAGGGGGGGGGGGGCCCCGCTCTCTCGGACTCTCCTCCCAACACCTCGTGCTGTACTGCTGGGCTGATCAGTGCCCATGGTAATAGAAACTGAGGGCGATAATAGTTGCTATGCTAACGACTCACCAGCGATGACATCTGGAAAAGTTAATAGTTCCCACTGTCAATTTAGAGATGCTATATAAATTCTCTCATGGTAGCACACAGGGCCCCCAAGTCATCTCTCGAGTACACACTTAAATTATATCAAACCCTATTTCGTAGGTCCTGTGACGTTAGTCACACTGCCATGTCTGATAATGAAACTGCAATTATATTAAAAGAATAAAGAAAAAACAGTTTAAACGCGCGAACGGGAAATATACGAAGCGGAAGTTATCACTTTAAACATGTTAGTTAAAATTTAAACACAAGCGCTAGTATACATATGAACTAATTGGGCAAGCGATATTCCTACGAAGTAGGCTACAGATCGCAAATTGTCCGGTAATGAGTCAGTGAGTCAGTCAGTCCATCCGAATCCTTTCGTCGGCAAAATAAGGAGAATCATTGACATTAGAACCTTGATTTTTGGCATGAACGTGCATTAGGGCATTGTTACCAGCAAGTTCTGAGCTGACCGAATTCTGATGAAAATTTGATTTATAATTATTTTTTTTATTATTTATTGTTAGCTCAGCGAGTGCACAGTCATGCCCATTGGGAACCCTTGGCTGTATGTTTCACTGTATATATAACATAGTACAAAACGTGATGGGATAATGAAATAGGAAATGCTAATTTTCCATCATTTGTTAGTGCATTTATCTACACTGCTATTACCAACTTGTCATTCTTAATACACACAATTCAGTATATTGTTATAGATATATGTAAACTGTGGCCTTTAACGTGTATCCTATTTCCCATCCAAACATTTCATCACAGACCAAATCAGGCTTCAAATTTAGGTCAAATTGCCACTGGTGGTGAAATATCATACATCAACCAATTAAGTCAGCCTGGTGCAATAACCCAGCAGAACAAAGAAAGATGTGGTATCATCCTTCAGATTAGCCTGTGAGCAACAATGATAAAAGTTTACTGAGGGTGAAACAAAGCCATCCTGCAAGCCACCCAAGGAATTTATCAGCTTGTGTTGGGACATTTTGTTGGCATCATGTAAGTTGTTTAGTAGTTTACTCATTCAAATCTCCATACCAAATTGCAGATAGTAACATAGTACTGATACGGTAGAAATGGGAAGTGTGAATTTAATTATTCCATGTTGAGTACAATTTGTTCACATGAATGATGGAATGTCTGGACTCTCAAATGAAAGTGTGTTATACATTTACATACCTCAAGCATGTCAGGTTTGAGGAACAAACATGGTTGCAATTAAGATATAATCAAAGAAATTTCGTGACAATTATTGAATCTAAGTAGGCCCCTACCTAACAAAATTAGCTTGATAAAAAAGGCCTTCCTGGCGTAAATTGTTTTCTTTTCAGAGAGAATGGTATTTTCTGAGTTAAGAGTTTCCTGTATAAAGATCGGTTGTTCAAGGAGGCTTTGTTTTTGCCGCTGTTGTGTGCATCAAGTGTATGGAAACATGATATATGCACCCAGAGCCCTTATCTACAGCTGTATAAAACTCAACATCTGGCATTGACGGCATGTTTAAAGAGTCTTAATTTATTTTCTTTGGGTAGAATTTAACTAGATAAAGTAACTTTGATCATGGTGTGAAAATATGAGCACATACTTTGATTTTTTTTCGTACCTCTTGAATATTGACTATATATCACACTGGGATATAATTTAAACAAAAAATTACATGTGTAAACAAAATATGTCTAAATTTTCTTGTCCTTTCAAATCTTGATCCATTTTGATTCCTTGATTAGGGGATACAGAATCACTGCCACGGAGTGTGTTGGTGTGTCACAGCAATGCAATTCCGATTCACACAACGAATCTGAGGTGGTTTAATGTTTATCAATGAAGAAAATCACCGATCAACAGTCATAGAATATAATGTGAAACAAGAAAACCGGAATAGTACATTCATCAGATTGCCGATACCCAAAATGTGTTGTCTCATATCTAGATAACAACGTGATGTAGAGACGCTATTTATTCGTCTTTGTACCGGTTATGCTCAGGAGAATGACATAGAATCATTATTATCTTGTGCAGAGAAGGTGTTGGTCTTGAGTTGAATTACCGTAAACTACATGAATGCTACCTTTCTACTATAGTACTATATATAAAAATTTGTTGTATTGTTGGGAAAATAATGCGATTCAAAAAGTTGTTTTGATCCTGGACAAGGGCACTGAAAACCAAATGTATTTTCACACGTAAATGTATTTTCACACGTAAAGCTTGAAATCTACTGAACTTTTTATTATTCAATCTGTTTCCTAGTTAAAAAATTGTAAAATTAAATCGGCGATCGTTATTTATTTTTGGAATGAAGGTGCATTAGGAGACTGTTACCAACAAGTCCTGAGCTGACCTACTTTTGATGAAAATTTCGGGTGATTTGTATGAAAATCACTGGCGATTCTGACTCCTCGGTGCCCGTCTTAACATAGGCAGGATTTCAACTGGGGGTGGGGATTTCCAAGAGTTCAGTTCGCGTTCGAGTCCTAATGCCTACTCTACTTTGTAGGTCCTGTGACGTTAGTCACACTGCTCATGTTATATCATGTGCCTCAATTGCCTGTTGTACATCAAGAAGTTTAAGTTTATCTTTCAACCCATCAATGTTCCAAGACAGAAATGACGGCATTCCCTTACAGTTATCTAAGGACACATAGTTTTGACCATATAATGTTGAAAAATCCCAGAATATTTTTGACTAAGAAGCCGAAGTTTAAGTGAGTTTATGTTTATGAAGAGAGTATGTATCGAGTAGTTCTAATAATAGATAGATAGATAGTTTATTGCATGAATTGTGCCCCAGAAAAGGGCTAAAACGCATAGATACATACATGTACACACATACATACATACATACATACAAAATATACAGACATAACATAATATACACAGTAAAATAATAGATAGGGTACACATACTAAAATACCTCATTAAAAACTTGATGGCGGATACTCTTATTTTGCTTGCTCATTGGCACGGATATATATTTATATGTTACAGCTTTACACAATGGTAATGTTATGCAGTATTCAATTATCTGTAGTACTGAAGCAGTCATATACAAATTTTGCTACATTCTTGGTAATTATTTTGTCTGAACAACTTAACAGTTTTATAAAAAGATCATCGTTTGATATATCGGATGTAACAGATGACTCAATATTCTTCAACAATATATCCCGATGTGCATTAACACAATAGGAAGTGTTTTTCATCCATAATTACCTGACAAGTTGTACAAAGTTTGTCACATCTGGGAGTCTTGGTATACCTGCCACTTTCTATTGGTAGTCTATGTGCACTAATTCTTAATTTTATTAGTGCTGATCGATGTTTATAGTTGTTCACTGATAACAAAATATTCTCGAAACAGGGGTATTTTTTCACCATCTTATAAGTATCGAGTTTGCTGGACATATTTAATTGTTCTTTCCAATTTAATTGTTCTTTTAATAGAAGAAAAGGCATGTGAGCTGAAGTTTTGGGGTCTAGATGGACTATCCATGGTCCAAATGAGCCATGTGAGGTGTCATATTGAAGCGCTCGTGGAGTAGAGCCGACTGGTGCTGTGTGGTGGAAGTGCCGTCAATCAGCGCATGCGCGGTCGTTGAGTAGTAGGAAAGTGGCATTTGAGAGGACCTTCTGGGGGTAGAGATGGGTTACCTTTGGTCCAAATGGGTCGTTTGTGTGTCCTATTGAAGCACTCATGTGGGCCAACCCGAATGGAGTAGTGCGCAGTGAAAGTGCCGTCAATCTGCGCATGCGCGGTCAGTATTACAAACAGAGGTCGTTCCCCGATGTAAGTAGACCTACACATTGTTGAAAACTTTGTAATAGTAGAAAGGTCCATGTCTCTAGACTCATTGTTGCAGCCGACAGACTATGGTCTCGTCGTGTCCTCTTCTCTCGTGGATCTTACATGGGGATGGACCCAAAAAGGTCGTTTGGGTGGACGTTTCGATCACATTTTAATATGGTTTTATATAGGATATTTGAGATAATATAATTTACGATTATCAGATATTATGTCAAAATTCACTTGAGAAACAGTATAGTGTAGCTTATCTCTTAGCAATATAAATCAATGGAGGATTTGGCAAAACCGGCAGTATAGCGCTCAAAGAAACGATATTCTCGTTGGCTTGTATTGTCGATGAAAACTTTACTTAATCCGCGTTAGAAAGATAAGAATTTACTTGAAAAATCTATATATGTATGGGTATCATTAAGCGATAGGAAAGTTACGTCAAAACACTGTTGAATGTGGGCAAAATTGGCTACTGTTCACCTTCCCTATAGATTGCATCTTTCGTACTCATTTTTGACTGAATCCTAAAATCCCATTGAAATCCATGCTATCTCTTAGATTCTAAAAGTCAAACAAAAATAATTTAACATGAACAAAATAATAGATTTTTCTTGGATATGCTCTTTCTCCAGCAGTGATTCAATAAAAGACTGATCACCATCAACTTTTGCGTATGTAGTCATGATGATGTGTATAAAGCACAAGGTATTGTTGAACCCCAAACATAATCCGTACGCTAATGGGTCTTCAAACATAATCCGTACGCAAATCAGTATTGTTTTGAAAGAATTCTGATATTGGCCTACTTCATCCGAGTCTATGATTATCTATGGTATCAACGCTCGACCAAATTACCTGTTCAAGGCGGATACCTCTCGTTCAACGCTCCAAGCTAGACCAGTCCGTGATATGTGTTGCCAGGCAGAGGTGGAACTGCAATGTGACAGGCACCTGTAGGGGATTCAGTTATATTGGATTCGACCACCCATAAACACGTTTTGTATACTCTGATAATTGAGAGATGCAACCAGTCAGGCAGGGAGAGTTTTAATGAAAGACTCAAGAGTAATGAAATTGCAAGTGGTTTATTGCATAAGTCGAATTTTCATGTTTCAGTTTTGTTTGTGAGCTTATTAAAGCACGCCATCACTTTTGTCTGCCTCCAGTCAGGCGTGACGTATTAGGTGAATTTCTGAATTCATAGCTTGTTTGTGAGTTTATTAAAGCACGCCATCACTTTTGTCTGCCTCCAGTCAGGCGTGACGTATTAGGTGAATTTCTGAATTCATAGTTTGTTTGTGAGTTTATTAAAGCACGCCATCACTTTTGTCTGCCTCCAGTCAGGCGTGGCGTATTAGGTGACTGTTTCTGAATTCATAGCTTGTTTGTGAGTTTATTAAAGCACGCCATCACTTTTGTCTGCCTCCAGTCAGGCGTGACGTATTAGGTGACTGTTCCTGAATTCATAGATTGTTTGTGAGCTTATTAAAGCACGCCATCACTTTTGTCTGCCTCCAGTCAGGCGTGACGTATTAGGTGAATTTCTGAATTCATAGCTTGTTTGTGAGTTTATTAAAGCACGCCATCACTTTTGTCTGCCTCCAGTCAGGCGTGACGTATTAGGTGAATTTCTGAATTCATAGTTTGTTTGTGAGCTTATTAAAGCACGCCATCACTTGTCTGCCTCCAGTCAGGCGTGACGTATTAGGTGACTGTTTCTGAATTCATAGCTTGTTTGTGAGTTTATTAAAGCACGCCATCACTTTTGTCTGCCTCCAGTCAGGCGTGACGTATTAGGTGACTGTTTCTGAATTCATAGTTTGTTTGTGAGTTTATTAAAGCACGCCATCACTTTTGTCTGCCTCCAGTCAGGCGTGACGTATTAGGTGAATTTCTGAATTCATAGTTTGTTTGTGAGCTTATTAAAGCACGCCATCACTTGTCTGCCTCCAGTCAGGCGTGACGTATTAGGTGACTGTTTCTGAATTCATAGCTTGTTTGTGAGTTTATTAAAGCACGCCATCACTTTTGTCTGCCTCCAGTCAGGCGTGGCGTATTAGGTGACTGTTTCTGAATTCATAGCTTGTTTGTGAGTTTATTAAAGCACGCCATCACTTTTGTCTGCCTCCAGTCAGGCGTGACGTATTAGGTGAATTTCTGAATTCATAGTTTGTTTGTGAGTTTATTAAAGCACGCCATCACTTTTGTCTGCCTCCAGTCAGGCGTGGCGTATTAGGTGACTGTTTCTGAATTCATAGTTTGTTTGTGAGCTTATTAAAGCACGCCATCACTTTTGTCTGCCTCCAGTCAGGCGTGACGTATTAGGTGAATTTCTGAATTCATAGTTTGTGAGTTTATTAAAGCACGCCATCACTTTTGTCTGCCTCCAGTCAGGCGTGACGTATTAGGTGAATTTCTGAATTCATAGTTTGTTTGTGAGCTTATTAAAGCACGCCATCACTTGTCTGCCTCCAGTCAGGCGTGACGTATTAGGTGACTGTTTCTGAATTCATAGCTTGTTTGTGAGTTTATTAAAGCACGCCATTACTTTTGTCTGCCTCCAGTCAGGCGTGACGTATTAGGTGACTGTTTCTGAATTCATAGCTTGTTTGAGTTTATTAAAGCACGCCATCACTTTTGTCTGCCTCCAGTCAGGCGTGGCGTATTAGGTGACTGTTTCTGAATTCATAGCTTGTTTGTGAGTTTATTAAAGCACGCCATCACTTTTGTCTGCCTCCAGTCAGGCGTGACGTATTAGGTGAATTTCTGAATTCATAGTTTGTTTGTGAGTTTATTAAAGCACGCCATCACTTTTGTCTGCCTCCAGTCAGGCGTGACGTATTAGGTGACTGTTTCTGAATTCATAGTTTGTTTGTGAGCTTATTAAAGCACGCCATCACTTTTGTCTGCCTCCAGTCAGGCGTGGCGTATTAGGTGACTGTTTCTGAATTCATAGCTTGTTTGTTTGGTTTTTGCTTTTTTTTTTATTCCATTGCATGTGTCACTGTGCATTGCGGAGAACTGGGCTGAAGCGCGTAACATGTTCAAAAGTGGCAGTCAGATTAAGGGAATATTTAATTCAAACTCCGAACAGCTCATGTCAGCTGAACGACTTCCATCTTCGCGTGATACACTGCACGCAACTGAAATATCGTTAACACGCTTTCATTTGACTGATATGAAATTGATGGAGCTGGCCAACTTATTTTGAACACTATGTCATGTTGCGTGTTCTAATCGCGTAAAAAAAAACGTCTACGAATTCAGTAAGATTAAATATTCAATATTATTCAGCAAAATGCTTCCCTATTGGAATTTTCTACCGGCTTCATTAAGGGTAGAAGAATTAGCGTATTTGACACCGATTCAAGCAAATTTCCAACAACGTCTCATTTACAATACAGATGATCGGGTGAATATACAGCAAATTTTGAAATGAGATTTTACGAAATTTCTCCTCACATTTAAATGATCAAACTATATATAATGGGAAGCATATAAATTGGGAATACTTCTCTGACTCAGATACATTTAATCAAAGTTGTTCACAGTTCGAAATAGCCTGGTATATTCGACCATCCTGTGAATTTCAAAGTTAAGAGGCTGGTTAACAGCTGCTTAACAGCCAGCAGGGAGTGAGACAAATCCGGGGCTGAGGCATGTGCCTTGTCCCTGATTCTTGGCTATTTATGCTTCTAGAAGAAAGAAAGCTAAATTGGAAAATGAAAAAAAATTATTAGAATAAAAATAAATTTAGAAATACTTTAGGACGAGTCACCGGATGCAAAACTAGATTAGGAAATGAAGACGACGCCAAAAAAGCAACTAGAATCTGCCCGCAACAACAAAATGGAGGGTTTGTTAATACGATCAAGAGCCAAATGAATCGAACAAGGCGAAAAACCATCGCAATTTTGTTTGTGCACTAGCTGAATAAAATAATAAATGAATCTGGAACGTTCGCAAACCAGCCCGAAATTCAGAATGAAATATTTAACTTTTATAAAGAACTTTATAAATCAAAGGATAGCGATCTAGAAGAATTTTATCCTATAGCTGTCAGCCAATCATATGACTTCCTAAACTTTCCACAAACAAGTTCATTGAGTTAGAAGGGGAAATAAAGTATTCTGAGGCTGTAATATGAAAAAGTATGAAAAAGTCCAGTTTCGGACGGATATACCAGCGAGTGTGTTAATTTTATCTGGGTAGATATTGGTCACTTCTGGATAAATCCATCAATGAAGCATATGGGGAAGGGCAATTATCAGTCAATCAAAGGAAAGAGATAATAGCCATCTTTCACGTGAAAGAAATCCCGAAGCCAGGTCATATTTTGAAAACTTAGACCTGCTCTGCCACATGAGAGATGCTATTTCCATAATAGCTCAGTCGGTAGAGCATCGGAGCGTTAACCCGGGTCGTGGGTTCGAATCCCGCTGACGACCAATTTATTCTTTCTCTCTCAAAAGTCATTTCATATGCATATATGCTTAGTGACGGGCTCTACGCCATACCAAATGTCATTTATAATTTAATGCATTAGTTTACCGAGTTATTAACTTGAATACTTAGAATTTTGTTTGATCGTCGCTATATAGCTGAAATATTGCTGACCCCGACCTTAAACCTTAATTCTCTCTCTCTCTCTCTTCATTATAAAGCCAGTTGCAAACAATGCAACACCGAGAGAGAAGGTTGGTCATTACATGGGCAATCCACGGGTGTAATACCTATGGGCCGTCATAGCTCAGTCGGTAGAGCATCGGCGCGTTGAGCGTTGAGTCGTGGATTCGAATCCCGCTGACGACCAATTTATTACTTCTCTCTCAAAAATCATCTCATATTCTCAGTTCGTGTGTGTTAAAACAGGTCAGCTAAACTGGTTCATACACCAGGGAACTCACACCAGGATATTTAGCTAGGTTGGTCCATAAAACAGGGAATGTGCGAGCACTCGATCATACAGATGAAATGACTGTTTGCCTGGATAAGTTATCCACTTCTTGTGTCAATACTACCCTCTTAGGTGATTTGAACTATGATATGCTCCGTGACGAGAAAAGTCGCCCTTTAAAGGACCTGTGTGATATGTCTGACATGCAAAATAAGATCAAATCACCCACTTGCTTTAAGAAAGATTGTGTTCCTTCCCTTGTAGATGTTGTATTAACAAACCGTCCTAGACGTATGTTCAAACCCACTGATTTCAGCGGTGGTTTTAGTGATTGGCACAACATGACCGGAATAGTGATCAATGAAACAATCAGTACATCTAGTTCTGAAAAAAATCAGCTATAGAAGTTTCAAACGTTTCAATGAGAACAATTTCAGTAATGACATATAGCATCACCTCCGTTTCACGTATAGCTTATATTTTTGATGATGTATATTGGACCCATGAAAAGTTGCTGATGGATATTATAAATCATCATCATGCTCCTCTAAAAAGTCGAAACCCCCAAAAGAGGACTCCATACAGGAATTCCACACTATACGAAAAAATATTTACAGGAAAAAGATGCTATTCAACAGATGCAAAAATAGCCATACGTGGAATGAATACAGAAGGCAACACAATTTGTGTACTAAGCTCAGAAAGAAATCCATGAGAACTTTTTGATAGGTGTGAGGGAGGACCAACATCGAGAGATTTTTGGCCCACTATCAAACCGTTTTTATCTATCAAAGGTATTGTCACTGATACGGTCATTACTCTTCAGGACGGTGATAACATTATCACTGACCACAAAAAAGTTTGTACTGTTTTTAACGATCATTTTGTAAATGTTGCTAAATGTTTTGGGTCTGACATAGATTGTAATAAGGCATGTGCGAACATTACTACTCCTAAAAGCTGCTGATCTGAGTTTTATACAGCCTTCAACTAAATTGGTGAATTATACCATTTTCACGAGTGAAGTTCCAAGCAGGCTCAAGTCAAGCCATTATTGTGCGCTTGATAAGCAAAAGTATAGACCTGTCAGCATCATGTCCTCTATTTCTAAGGTTTATGAGCGTGTTGTTAGCAGTCAGTTAACCGAGTATTTCACTGGTATTTTTCACCCATGTCTGGGTGGTTTTAGAAAAGCGTATGGCTGCCAGACAACACTACTGAGGTTAATTGAGGACTGGAAAATGGCGTTGGACAAGAACAAGCACTGTGCGGCAATAATAATGGACCTGCCCAAGGCCTTTGATTGTATGCCCTATGAATTGTTACTCAAGAAATTGAAACTTTATGGTTTATCTAAGAAATCTGTTAGACAGTTACTTACCTCAACGGTCACAGTGTGTAAAAATAGGCCCATAGATTAGCTGTTAGGACAGTATTTTCAAGGGTGTACCGCAAGGCTTAGTTTTGGGACCTTTACTTTTTAACATTTTCATAAAAGATATTTTTAATTGTATAACTGATTGTGATTTATACAATTACGCAGATGACAACACTTTGTCCAGTGCTTCTGACGAGTTGGAGACTGATAAAAAGTTTGGTTGAAAATTGTTCTCAACTCCTCGATTGGTTTTCTTACAATGGTTTTGAGGCACATCCTCAAAAATTTCAAGCCATTGGAATTGGTAAACAAACTCAAACAACATTGAACTCTCTCGCCATAACTGATGTAAACATTACATGTGAAGACTCTGTCAAAGTGTTGGGCATCACTTTAGATTCCAGACTGAACTTTGATGAACATATATCAAACCTTTGTGAGAAAGCTTCACCTCAGATTATCTCACATTCTCAATACAAAATGTAAACTTGTTATTTTCCATGCTTTTGTATCTTCAAACTTCAGCTATTGTCCGTTAGTGTGGCATTTTTGTAGTAAGGCCAATACTCGAAAAGTAGAAAAAGTTCAGGAAAGAGCCTTAAGATTTGTAATAGCGTAAGGCTATCAGAGAGTAGGCAGCGATGTATGGCTCTAGAGGTGTTCAAGATCTTGAACGATACATCACCAGAAATGTTACGAGATCTTGTTAAATTTAAGACCTCTCCTTACCAAATGCGATATGAAAACCTTTTAGAAATACCAAGTGTGCGCACAGAGAGCAACGGTAAAAAATCGTTTCGCTATTCGGCAACTAAGGTTTGGAATAGTTTACCAAACCACGCTCGTGCAAGCAGAAATCAGTTACGTTCATGGAGCGGGACACACGGAGTTGTTCCGCTTGTTATAATGCTTCAGTTTAAAATATTGAATTTTTACAAGGACCAACTCTAGTCTGTATTACATAACTGATAGTGCCAATTTAGTGTATGATTAATATCTTAATATTATTTTGTATTTGTAAATTATTTTAATATGTTTCTTTAGTTATGAAAATTCTTTGTTTTAAAACAGTCGGCATGAATAGCCTCCATGAGCTAATGCTATATGTTTGTAAACCCGACTCTAAATAAAGCTTATCTTATCTTATCTTACGCCAGGGAATTTAGCTAGACTAGTTCGTACTCAAGAGAATACAGCTAAACTGATTCATGAAACAGTGAATTTAGTCAGGCTGGTACATATACCAAGGAATTTAGCTCGACTGGTTCATACACCAAAGAATTTAATTGCATTATTTTGAACGCCAGGAAAGTATATAGTTGGATTAGTTTATACACATGAAATTTAACTAGGTTAGTCGATACATCCAGTTAGCTAGACTGATGCATGCACCGTGCAATTTAGCTAGACTCGTTTATCAAGTTAGCTGGTTCAGACAAATGGGAATTTATCCAGACTTTACACACAATGTACATTTGCTCCACTAGTTCACACACAATGAAATTGAGCTAGACGAGTGCACAAACTAGGGAACTTACCTAGACTGGTTCATCCACTAGGGAACGGAGTTAAACTGGTGCATATATTTAAAAATTTACCTAGACTGATTCACACACCAGAGTTCAGCCAAATTAGTAGTTCATATACCAGAGTCTAGTTTATACATCAGGGAATTTAGATAGAATGGTTCATACACCAGATAATTAGTTATACACCCGGTACGTTAGTGAATAGTTATTAACAAGGAAATTAATACACAAATGCAGTCCAGTCAGGAAATGTGCCTAGATCGGTGTATACAAGCCTAAATAAACTAGTCCATGTTGTCATGGTTAGGGATATCAGCTTAAATGCACCGAAGTTATCCATGCAATTTATAAGTTACTCAGTCTAGTTGATACACCCGCAAATTTAGCTAGATTTGTCGATACACCTAGGAAGTTAGCTAGACTGGTTCATACACCAGGGAATTTAGCTAGAAAAGGTTCATACACCAGATAATGTAGCTGGACTAGTTAGCTAGACTGTTTCATACGCCAAGGAATTTAGCTGGACTGGTCCATACATCAGGGAATTTAGCTACACTGGTTCATAGAACAGCGAATTTATTTAGGCTAGTTAATACCCAACAGAATATTGCTAGGCTGGTCATAAACCAAGTTAGATAGACTGGCTTATATACAACAGTGAATTTAGCTAATCTGGTTCATACACCAGGGAATATAGCTAGACTGGTTAATACATCAAGGAGTTTAGCTAGACTAGTTCATACACCTGGGAATTTAGCCACAATACTTTATACACCAGGGAATCTAGCTAGACTAGTTCATACACCTGGGAATTTAGCTAGACTCGGTCATTTAGCTAGACTGGTACGTGCGCAAGGGAAGTAGCTAGAATGGATTTAGCTAGACTGGTTCACACAACAGGGAATCTAGCTAGACTGGTTCACACAACATGAAATTTAGCCAGACTGGTTCGTGTACCAGGATATTTATCTAGACTGCTTCATGAATCAGGGAATTTAGCTGTACTGGTGTATTTATCTAGACTGGTTCTTACACCAGGAAATTCAGCTAGACTGGTTCATAAACCAGGATAGTTAGCTTGGCTGGTTCATAAACCAGTGAAGTTCACTAGACTGGTTCATGCACCAGGGTATTTATTTAAACTGGTTCGTGCAACAGGGTATTTAGCTAGACTGGTTTATAAACCAGGGCATATAGCCAGACTGATTTATAAACCAGGGAATTTAGCCAGACTGGTTCATGCTCCAGGGTATTTATCTCGACGGATTCATGCACCAGGGTATTTATCTAGACTGGTTAATGAACCAGTGTATTTATCTAGAATGGTTCATGCACCAGGGCATTTAGCTAGACTGCTCGTGCATGCGCTAGGGCATTTATCTAAACTGGTTCATGCAATAGGGTAATTATCGAGACTGGTTCATGCACCAGGGTATTTATCTAGACTGGTTCATGCACCAAGGTATTCAGCTAGACTGGTTCATGCACCAAGGTATTTAGCTAGACTGGTTCATGCACCAAGGTATTTAGCTAGACTGGTTCATGCACCACGGTATTTAGCTAGACTGGTTGATAGATCAGGGGATATAGCCAGACTGGTTTATAAACCATATAATTTAGCTAGACTGATACATGCACCAGGGTATTTAGCTAGACTGATACATGCACCAGGGTATTTAGCTAGACTGGTACATGCACCAGGGAATTTAGCTAGACTGGTACATGCACCAGGGTATTTATCTGCACTGGTACATGCACCAGAGTATTTAGCTAGACTGATTTATATACCAGGACATTTAGCTAGACTGGTTCATGCATCAGGGTATTTAGCTAGACTGGTGCATGCACCAGGGTATTTAGCTAGACTGGTACATGCACCAGGGTATTTATCTGGACTGGTAAAGGCACCAGAGTATTTAGCTAGACTGATTTATAAACCAGGAAATTTAGCTAGACTGGTTCATGCAGCAGGGTATTTAGCTAGACTGGTACATGCACCAGTGAATTTATCTAGACTGGTGCATGCACCAGGGTATTTAGCTAGACTGGTGCATGCACCAGGGTATTTATCTAGACTGGTACATGCACCAGTGAATTTATCTAGACTGGTGCATGCACCAGGGTATTTAGCTAGACTGATTTTAAACCAGGAAATATAGACTGGTTCATGCACCAGGGTATTTAGCTAGATTGGTTCATGCAGCAGGGTATTTATCTGGACTGGTGCATGCTCTAGGGTATTTAGCTAGACTGATTTTAAACCAGGGAATTCAACTAGACTGGTTCGTAAACCTGGAAATTTAGCTAAACTGTTTAATGCACCAGGTTATTTAGCTGGACTGGCTTATGCACCAAGGGATTTAACTAGACTGGTTCATGCACCAGGGTATTCAGCTAGTCTGGTTCATAAACTAGGGAATTTATCTAGACTAGCTTATCCACCAGGTAAGTTAGTTAAGACTAATAATATACCAGAGATTTAGCTGCCAGGTAAATAGGTAATACTAGATTATACAACAGGGAATTTCACTCTACCAGTTTATCCACTGGACTGGTTCATACAACCAGAAGTTACATACTGACAAGACTGTGAATACACCCGATAAGCCAGTTTATATGAGTGTCTGGTTCCTATTGGTTCAAATCAATTCTGCAATATTTTGCACTGAAAATAAAAGTCTTTTTCAAATTATGATCATTTTAATCCATTTTCCACATACAGTTCACCTGGAGATTTACAATACATGTATATCTATATCCGGTCTAAAATTACATAATCTGTGGCCAAGGCTATCAAGATTCTATATGTAGAATCTGCTAGCAGTTCAATAGAAGAACAGCTTCATAATATTTTGGTTGGCAATGCACAGAATTATGGTCTTGAAGGTAATATATCAAAATAAGAGTTGTCAATTAAGCAAAATAAGCCTGTTTGAAGTGAACACAGGCCTATACCTTGAATGACACTTTCATACTATAAGTAAAAAGACCATGTAATCCAAAAGTAGAAGTGGATGGAGAACATCAGTTACTTTATATGAAAGTTCACACTGACAATGAAGACCCCTTTACTCATAGAAAAGATCAATCTAAAGAATTTTATAGACGGTTTCCACATATCTACTTATAGTGAGCCACAAAACCTGTCAGCAGAAAACAAGTAATTGAAACTTGTATTGCGTACAATAACCTGGTCAAAATATGGGACGGATTGTACAATTCCTAGGCTGGTTCAAATACATCAGGTGACTACATGTAGGGAACCATTCAACCAAGAAATGAGAAGGGCCAAGCCTATTGCACACAGTGCACCCGATTGAAGTCGTCACAGTATAGACTAAGGTATTCCTAGCTTGTATGAAAAACAATGCATATATGCCCTGTGGCTTGATGATTCAACTGCACCATTTATCACGCTAATAAATTAAATTAAAATTAAAGCTGACTTAAACATTTCAGATACCGGTAACCAGATTGAGTGAACCTGGCTGTTGTCACCTCAAGAAGCTTTTTCGTGCCAAGTGGACACACTTGGGTTAAGCTACACTCATTATATCTGCTTCTGCTTGTGTTCCTTACTCTACTTGTTCAGTCATGGATACAGACCAACTCTTTGAACCTCTAGACTCGGCCTAGCGCACTCCTCCATGCATGCATCTCTGAACCTTGTCCATCAATCTATTTTTGTGTGCTCAGGGCCAATTTCGTGTGCATGGAATCTGGAGCTTGCTCCATTCAATCCTTGTGAAATATTCCTCATCCGCATGCAAAGTTTCATGCGCTCAGACAAATTTTGCCAATACCCGACATTTTTCGGAGTCAGTTTGACCCGATTGTTGTCGACGGAAACAGCCGAGACTGAGGGCTAAACTGTCATGATGGAGAAGACTCAGCCTGTTCTTCTACATCAACATATACACCACAGGGCCGGAGCCAAGATTTACTGAGGGGTGGTTCGCCTTCACTCCAAAAGGGCACATCAGGGGGTTCGCTGAATGGGAAAAGGGGCAAATAGGGGGTTCGGTTCAGTGTTTGAAAAGGGCATTTATATGAGAAAAATATATAAAATTCCTGAAAGGGGGGTTCGCCCGAACCCAGAAAACCCACCTTGGCTACGGGCCTGCACCATTACCTCAATGCTTCATTGCATGGAGAGTGATGTTTGTGATCGCTTGGTAGAAAGGCTGAACAGCCAACACATTATTATATATCGTTGAGTGACTGGAGCACGACTGTCAGGGACTAAAAAAATGCAAGGCCATATGGCCAATTAGAAATCCAAAGTACAGATTGAACAGTTTGTATTCTTGTCTGCAATTTGGTGTGCTTGACTATCAAACGATCAGCATTAGTATGAGGAATCCAACATAATCCGAGCATTAAGGCACAGTGATGATTGAATAAAACATATCATGCAATAGGGTGCAATAGGGCCAGTCTGAAACAGTGGAGAATCAACGAGAGTGATGGACGTAGGACCATTGCTGATTATAGGAGCATAAGTTTCTACCAAATGGTCCCCACACGCCATACTTTTGATGCTAAATTGCTCTAAGAGGTTGTATTTGACATTTATTAGTGGTTTTCTGTTTTTGGGAATGGTTGAAGTTATAAAAAACAAACTTGAAACCATCCAATATCATGCTGATTTGGGTTTGGAAACAGTAAAATGGCTGTAATCTGCTGACCCATGATGTCAGAGTCTGACTTCTATTGTTCGTAATGAGCAATCGTAGAGAATGCTCTATGCGACAATTCCATTGTCACGCCAACGTCGTCAAAGTGTGTTGGGGGTATTTGGTAGAATCTTTAAGCTCACTGTTTAACTGCTAGTAGAATGAAGGACAACTGATACCTTGGACATTCTTTGAGATATCTAACATGAATTCAACAAAACAATTGTTATATATATTTACAAATATATAAACAATACAACATAATAAATTTTTGTTTTCTGCATTTAGTTGGATAAATAGTCATAATATACAAAGTTAGGTATACCATTTTCCCACTATTAGATACGTAACATCATTACGCAATTACAGAACCTTGCATAAAGCGATGTTGGCTGGAGAATCGAGAACAATATATTCCAATGAACTACTGAAGTAGGAATAAACACAAAGTCTTTCTCAAACAGCGCCAATGATACAAAATACACCCACATTGTTCTTGTATTTCCAGTAAATCTACAGTATTAACATATCATTCTGGTCTCTATGCAGGTCATGATATAGTCTCATCACAGACATTCTGATATACTGGTATACACATGCCTTATTGTTGCGATATGAATGTCTAAGATATCACTGACACACAATTAGCCTTATAAGCAAGACCACAATACTCCCCCTCTACATTAAGTCGTCATAACTGTGGTCTTGTTTATTTGGCTAACACACAATATATACAACAGATTTCACTATGATGGCCATCAAAAGATTTATACCATATACTCAGATATATAGGTGATCTTATAATTTGCTACATATATCAAATATTGATGCATGTATATCTACACCACAGCGCTGACTTGGAGACTCAGCAGTTATGTAATGCCCTACTTTGTTAAACTTTCCAAATCAGTTTCTCGGATATTCATCATTTAAGATCATTTATAAGATGTACAACGGCTAGCTTTAGTCAACACGCAACTCCATCCCAATGCCACCTCTCCCTTACACTGTGCGAGTGAATGTACACACATGAAATGATGATGTTTTCTCCAATATGTCGTAACTTGCAATTCAAAAAGTAAAATTGAAAAAAAATATATATACATATCCGGTGTCTGTCACAGTGGCATCCATTCCACAGATAGCGAGTTGATATTATGAGCCTAACCTTGGGATCATCCAAGCACAATTTCAACAAATTTACACCCCTCTTGTCCTCTTTAACACTAAGATGATTGACGGACAGCCCATCTGCAGAAGAATAATCCTTATCCAGGGCGAATCAGGAATTATAACCAACTGAAGCACTCGCATTATTTACATAGTAAATACATGGAAACATGATAAAAACATCTGATGTAGATTTAAAACAATATTAACAGACAAGACAGATTAATCACAGTTTATCAGTTATCTTTAAGGGCCGCTAATTGCCTTTCTATGTCGTCATCTGTGAACCTTGCTTTCGATGATTCTCCAAGTTTGCCTCTGTGCGCTGAAGGAGCATCGGCCATCTGAATACATAAATGAGAAGTTCTTTTACAGTAATTAACCAAACACATTAATTATGGATAACAACTTCTTTGTTTGTTAACATTTTCAAAAGATAAACAAATGATAATTCATAGATTACATGTATTTGCATGTTGATAAATTCTAAAAACATATGGAAATTGCCTTTGATTTTATCCATTTCAAAGACACCATGGATATGTTTTATTTGTATTTTATTCAATTAAGCTCTGGGCAACCACTGAGTATTTCTTAAGACATGATGACCATGATTTTACAGGTAGTCAGGCCTTACTCTCATGGGGCCTGGGTTACAGGGCATATATTATTATATTAAGCTATGTTGATCATTGAATAACAATGCATCACACAGATGTCTCGGTGAGGCATAGAATTTTTATATTGCCAAAAATGATATACATTGATGTCTGTTTACTATATAAAATTCTGAGAAGCTAAAACAAATTATTAAGTACAGGTATCCATTTTGTAAACATTTACTTTAAATATATGTGGACATTTTTCTTAATGTGATACATTTATTTCCATGTACAATATTACTTTTCCAAGCGGCGCAGCTTAAGCCAAACAAAATAGCAGTAGTGTGTACATCTCATTACATTTGTTCATAGAAATGTAAAACATTTGTTTCTATTTACTTCAACAAAGTATCAAAAAGATCTTTTCTGAATAAATAATATATGGTTACTTTGTTGTTAGAGATATCATCCCATTATAACAATATCCTAGGTATGTACTTGAAAAGAATATTAGAATTATCTCCCTTGTTTCAATAGCTGCGAACATATATATTGTCATAAAAATGTAACAATATCACATTTACAGGTTATAGATGTGACAGAATAAAACTTAAAATCTAGTATACTGTACCTCTGTCAGTGTTTCATCAAATAAAATTATTGCATAAAAAGAAAGAAGCATGATGTGGCCTGAATTTGATAACTTTAGGATAACTTTGATATTTTATTTAAATAATTTGCAGTACAGTTTACAATGAATTTCATAGACTTTCAAGCATGCCATTGAAACCATTAAAAGGATTACCAACACAACCATTAAAAGGATTTTTTTTTTTTTTTTTTTTGAGCTGTAGGTCCAGACCTCTGGAAACTCTGGGGTCATGGACATTTGGAGATAGATTCTAGTTAATTTTCGATCAATTAATCACAAATCAAGACTCAGTTATCACCTCAATTTTCGGTTGTTTTCATGTGTTGACTTTTAGCATCCTCTCTTTTCATACATGTTATACACTGGCAGAACAATCACTCAATAGAAAGAGTATCCATTGAATGCCTTCAAATTCCAGATGTAAATGCCACTTTTAGTGCATCACAAGTGCATTGCCCCTAACCCAGCGATAAGTTATGGGCTAAAAGTAAAACAGACATTGAATGCCATTGCAGAATGCCACTGCAACATCGTGGCATCAGAGTAGAGTTTGGTTGACGCCAACACCTGATGCTTAGAATGTCTGGCGCGAAAGGATATGAACCAGCCTAATAGCTTAAGTGGTACCCATTGCATTTCAGTGCAACAGGGGATTTATCACATTATTATTGGTCATTCTCTGGGGAAGACCATCAAAACTATATACTAGTGTTCACTTGTATTTTTTGTTTCTTTTTCATGAAATTATTGTCCCCCTCCCCCACCCTGCATTTTTTGCCGTCCCTGCATGACATCAGATCTTAGCATATTCTGATTCCCCTCATTCTATACATCAAACACATGCATCTGAAGAGCCAGTAGTTTGACATTTGTAGACTAACCTTGCCAGATATTTCAATTCCTATTTCATCTAAGACCTGTGATACAATGGCGTCTTGTTCCTCTTCGTCTCCTGACTCCGCAAAGGCATCATCGAGTGTATCATTCACTGTAACACAAAATAATGTCCAATCAGCTGTCTTATAGCAATTCAGACAAAGATCAACTTAGTAAGATGAAGTAACCTTCAGCAAAAATATCTTGATGTGATCACCTTTTACATTACTTATGACAACTTTTCACATTCTTTAAGTCATATCTGATATTGAGATTGGGTACTGGTTGCATCCTATTATGAGACATTTCAGGGAATATATGGGAACAGAACGGGAGGTACAAAATGGGAAAACTTGGTGGGAGACATGGTCAGAAAACATTTCGGCATTGTGGACATCTGCATTGTACATAATTGAGGACAGACATAATTGTGGCAACTATTTTTAGATTTACACAAACTGGCTTGATAAATGTTCAATATATGTCTTCTTGTAATTAATACCGAGATGGGCACAGATTTTTTGTAACTGAATATCCGCTGACACTATTTAATTAGTATTTGAGTACCCATTAACAGCAACCAACACATGCACCAAGTCGGTTCATGATCACTGTATATTTCCTGTCAGTATTGGTCATAGTAATTTCACAGAAAGTACCAAATAGTTCACATGGTAATCATCTTGATCACAAGTCATATCGAGAGCGCGATTATTTAGCTTCCATTAAAGCTTTCGCCACAGATAATGAGAAAAAGAAACTACTATGTCGACTGTAGCACATTTCCCAAATTCGATAACAAATGGGGCAGCCTCGAATTGGTCATTTTCAAGAGTCAAAACAGAACAACGCTGCACAAGACATGGCTACTTCTAAATGTGACTTTCTCTCTGACAGCTGATAATGAACATTTGGAGAGATTAAAATGACTGTAAAATGTCAGCAATTCTAATCATTCCAGTTCTGTGAGTATCCCTGCTACGTGAAGAGACTCTAGGTTAACTAGTAGCCATCCCCCCAAAATTTGAGAGTGATTAGACATGTACGGTATCATTTTAGTGTATGATATTCCGGCTGGTCACTATAAACTGTTTTCATCAAATGATGATGCTAAACTGCACAGATCAGTCTCTCTGTAATAGTACTAATCTACCCGAGGTATATGCCATCTGCTGAGTGATAGCGCTGTGTAAAGACGCAAGAAACTGGTGAACTAAATCATTTGGGAAATGAATCCATATGAGTTGTCTCCCTTGTTTCTTCCAGTTTGTATTACTTTTTCCTCAGTTTTCAAACTTTCAAAGGGGTCATTCTCAAATTGTCGTTTACTCATTTAGTAACTTTTTAACTAAATACTCGCAAGTCTGTAACCGTCCAGTCACTCGATTACTCATCTCAGCACTACTAGTTTTGAAATTTACTGGACATTCAGTGAACTCAAACAGAGCTTACTCATTTCTTCCGTCATTTCCATTTTGGCGTTTTCTCTCTCAAACTCCTTCATCATCTCCATGGTTTTCTGTGGATCCATCACCTTGTTCATCTGTGTCATAGTCTGTAAAAGGCAGATAACTCTTGTTTAATAAGGCTTGCAGCAACCATGAAAAGAGGTTTTGTGTGAATTTGTCTGGAGCACGAAATGGTCATCTGCTGCTACCAGACGATCTATTTTTATCACCATATGGTCAGTTGAGTGTTCAATTTTTTGGCAAGGTAGACAGCTATGCATAGATGCCTACCCTTACAAAGATGACAAATCACACAGAATACATTAGTATACCGGTACTGTAATATATGATCCAACAGAACGCATTAAATTTGAGCACATGGCTGTCCAGCATCCTTCCTGTATTGGATGCCAGCAGCTATAATGGACTGCTGTTGAAACCTGTATTGGACTGTTTGACGAACCTGTATTGGACAATTTTAAAGGGAAGACAACTCTTGATTCGTTCTGCTTTCTGACATATGCCTGTTGAAGTATTGGATCTAAATACAGATTTTCAACATAATGTTGACTCGTACAGTAAAAATCAGTATTGGACTCAACATTGTATAATAACCTCATAATATATGTATGGCATTGTAAAACTCGAAGAAACTTGAATCAGCAAATCACAAAAATGAAACAGAACTTACCTTAGTGGTCGTTGACATAGCATTGGCCATTTTCATATTTGAATGCATTAGCTGGAAAGAGAGAGAAAACAACTTAGATAAGGATTGTTCTAGATGTGTGGGCAAGTGAAGTGGAGCTTACTAAGTTTAATATTCCCAGGAATACAGATCTAGCACCATCATACATTTAACATGACATGATATTTCAAAACATAATAGGGATTTATTTTGAAAAGGAACAGTTAAACACAAAACAAAATATATGCACATAATGGAGCAGACTACATGAATCAAGGAGAATAGACTGCACAATTGGCCTTTCCTATATTTCACCCTTTGTGTATTTCCTGTGTCCATCAGTTTTGACCCCATTTTAGAAACGGGTGAGCAGTTCAGAATACATTAGCCATAATACAGGACATCATAAAAGTTACCTGACATTGTAAAATGCCTGATGAATTTCCATTGACTCCCTGCGGCCGGTTTCCATCTGTACCTCATTTTGAAAATGAATGATGTGCACGGAAATGACTCCGAACTTGTCTATCTCAGAAAGGCAAATCAGGAAGGATATTGATATCCCAGAATAGGTATCTGTTGAAGACTGAACAAGTGCAGATATAACTGATATACCTTTTGTTGACTGCCAATTCCTTGTATCCTAGCACCAGCCGCATATGTTCGTGTCTTCTGTTTCCTCACTGCTACTAACTGTTTGGCTAATACTGTTGCTGCCTGTAAAATAACAAATGAAATCAATTGCAGATGGAAAAACTTACGGAGAGTATCGCTCTATCTGAAGTTCCATCCAATATGACCGCAGTGATGGAATGACCGAAAGGAAGGAATTGGGATGACCTTCACCTTAGCAGGCCCTGTGTTTTGATGGCAGTGATCACTCTCACTCCCCTTAATTTGAGATCAAGACAGTGAGAAAAGACTCTCCTAGACAAACAAAATTTGTATTAAATATATAGTGATCACTCCTCTCATCACTGAAACCACTCCTCTACAATTTCTATAAAGAGTTAATCATTGATCTCTTGTTATTTATAAATGTCAAAGTCAGCCTCAGACGACCGAATTAATCCATGAGTTAATATCACTGATATACATGGAACATAACAAGACTATTTGCTTGGAAACCATTAATGGAATAACAAGGGGAAATATATAATAACTTAAAGTGATCGTAAACCCTCAAGTAAGTATCCATCAAATGAAAGACCATTGCAAACTGTGTGGGAAAATATTTATTGTAATTTTTTACGATTTTATTACACAGAGTTAACTGCAAATAAAGCATGGTATTCTATGGTGGTCTGTTGCGATCATACTTAGGTCCAGTGACGTCACACTGCCTTATTACATATATTTCAAACTTTGTATGCACTTTCCAATGCTTGATTCAAGCTTAGGGTGTGTATACTTTGAGTTTCAACACAGACTCACTCTTCCAATGTGCATGTTTCACCAAAATCTGACAGATGGTAACTCATAAGTGTCAAGTCAATTTGAATATTGCATTTAATTTCCCAGATTTTGGTGAAACGTGCACGATGGAACAGTGAGTGTGTTGAAACGCAAAGTATACACACCATAAGCTTGAATCAAGCATTGGAAAGTGCATACAAAGTTTGAAATATATGAATTAGGCAGTGTGACGTCACTGGACCTAAGTATGATTGCAACAGACCACCATAGAATACCATGCTTTATTTGCAGTTTACTCTTTGTAATAAAATCGTAAAAAAATTACAATAAATATTTTTCCACAAAGTTTCCAGTGGTCTTTCATTTGATGGAAACTTTACTTGAGGGTTTACGATCACTTTAAGTTGACATGTTACCCTCCCAAAAAGTTCGTTGAAACATATTGGAGGGATAGATGTATATATGATCATGTCGATCCCCCAAAGGTTGGTGTCCTTATCCCACCCAGGCCTTCCCCACCCTACTCCACCTCATCCTTGGATATCACCCTGAAAATGTACACATTTCGACTGCCTCACCTGTCTGTTACCCTGTTTTGCTGCTTTCTTAATTTCCATTTCCTGAAAAATAGAGAGCAACATTTATTTTACAATATAATGAAGTTATTTTGACAATGTTTTGCTTATGCCTATTGGCTTAACAATTTACTTACTAAATATACAATCCTTCACAACATTGTGATGTCATAAATATGATGCACCCCTGAATTGGTTCACACACATTTCTACTTATATAATCGACATCTAAGAGGATTCTATATTCAAATCAATTAAAGCACAGTAATCCTCTAACAATTCAATCAAAGAAAGGGAAATTTTCCACCACAAAATCAGGATATGAATTTATTGGAACAGGAATTAATCAAATGTCCGATATCAGGCAGATAATCCATTATTTCTTCAGCACTTTAATGATTTTAGAGGATGATCCAATTTATTAGAACAATCGATTGAATTTTGCCCACAAAACTGGCAGTGAATGAATTTTAATATTGTAAGGTGATTGACAAATTATAGAATTTTCTGTACTCATCTGTTGATGCAGATAGAACCGTTTTCAAAATGCTGCTCAATTGTAAATAGAATTATTTATCTATATGTCGTAGGTTTTTTTTCCTAACTTACTAATTGTTTTTCCTGTTTTTCAAGTGATCCTCTGTCCCTGGTTATGTCTCTCTGTGTTTTCTTCATTGTTCTGTCGTTCTGCTTGAGTTGTTCTTTACAAAAACAATGAAAACAAACTTATATCAATCAAGGGTATACATACTATACCATGTGTATATTCACAATATTACAGAATACAACTTTAGTATAATTCAATGTCATACTCTTTGTTGGCGTGGGATTTACCAACGTCAGTACGTCGCTTTGTTGGGGATTTCTAAAAGTGACACTACCGGAATGGCTAGCGAGCAGATGTCATGGATGTCCGATTTCAGCAGATGTGACCTACAAGGAATTTTTCCAGGGAACAGTAAATTATCAATAGATATATAAACTGAACTATAAACCAACGGTGACCTTTCGCCCATTTTTAGGAGCCTCACAACCCCGTCTATAGACATCATACTCCAATAGGAGAACCCA
Source organism: Hanleya hanleyi (assembly GCA_036873755.1). Classification (NCBI taxonomy): domain Eukaryota; kingdom Metazoa; phylum Mollusca; class Polyplacophora; order Lepidopleurida; family Hanleyidae; genus Hanleya; species Hanleya hanleyi. The sequence continues at coordinate 66,617 of JAVTVY010028219.1, forward strand.
TTGAATCAGTTACATAGAAAATCGATTGTACTTGCCATTATATTTTTCCAATGGCATCTGGCGACCAGATCACATTACTCAACATAAATGTGTATTACTGGCGGTTTTATAGTGGGATAAGTCATATCAAAAAGTGGGCATTTTAGATTCAACGAATTGATTTTGTCTTGTAGCACCAGTGATAAATACGAACCATAATTACCCATTGGGTTAAGAGTGGATTTACAGATAAATGACAACAACAAGTGCAAAGAGTTCCAGAGGTTTTTAAAAAATTCAGCCTATGCCTGCATGGTATGAATCACAGGTAGCAGTCCTTGTATATCGGAGGACAAATATTGCGAGATGTACATATGGGGTGGCACTGGAGGCCATATTGGATCTAAGTATAAGGACAGGCTGGAAACCAATTTTGATGCTGTCAAAAACTAAAACTTCATTTTGGGAAAAAATTTGTACCAAATAGGCAAAACTGTTTTCAGTTACCTTTATTAACAGTTACTTAAGCTATCGAAACCTACTTCAGTAGTGATAATCCAATCCTTTTTTCCCTAATTCCATTTAAAACAGGAATTTGTCCACTCTTCCACCGTGTCGTTTTCATCGACTACACAGAGAATGTATCCAAGTACGCACGCGAGAGAAATAGTCTCGAACCAAGTGTTCAACTTCAGGCAATGTGTACAACTGCATTGCATTTCGACGAACAGCGTACCATATCACTCGGTTCGAGAGTATCAAATAAGGTGACGGCACCATGTTTGTAGTCGATGAAAACGATGACGTTCTATTTGGCGTTCTATGTGGATTTATTAAAACATTATGAGAACTCAGACATGAATGTACACACCATTTCATTTACAGGCAAGTAAAGCAAGATTGTGCCAAAAATTTCAGCGCAAATCTCAAAATTATGAACGACTGGGCCTAAAAGGTTTCTGCAAAAAAATTTGGTTTCCGACCTGGTCTTATCTATAGAGATGAGGAAGTGTAGGGGGCAACATCGTGTTTTAGTGCCCATGTTTTTTCATCGATTACTCTCTCCTGACCGGAAGTGTTCTCCTTGTCAGGGGATTCCCACGATCTTATCCTAATCGTGTTATAGTACCCCAAAGCCTCAAACACCCAGTCACTCTCAATGTTAAATTATCGTTTGGGGTACTATAACATGATTAGTATATAGAGTGTTGATGGATATAAAATGTATCACATTAGTTATTTATTGATTAATTTTAATTTTATTTATTATTTTTTTGATATTAATTTACAAACTTTCACAAACATTCTTCAAAAGGGATTTCTTTTGGGGATACCTATTCTTAAGAAAAGGGGCATGGAAATCTGTTGGGGTATACACAAAAGATAATTGCATATTTTGGGGTACTATTTATATAGTGAAATTATTAAATATCTATATTATTTGTGCAACATTGTTGTGATTTTCATGCAACATTGTAGCGATGTGGATGCAACATTGTAGCAATTGTGATCTAATATGATGAAACATTAGGTCAAACTGTACCCATACTGCAATGTTGCAACAATGTTTTATTTTTGGTCAGGTTCAGTATTTATGTGCAACATTATTGTCCTATTGATGCAACATTGTATCGAAGATCATGCAACAATGTACCTATCGTGATGTAAAATGTATCACACATTATGAGCTTAAATTGTGCCGATACTGCAATAATATTGCAACAATGTTTTATATATTTTCATTACGTTCACTATATTTGTGCTATTTTGTTATGATTTGGATGCAACATTGTAGCGATGGTGATTTTTTTATCACAGTGACCTTTCACCGTCATTCATATATGTCAAGTAATAATTTACTGGTAGGATTAACATGAGGTAGGAAAATTTATAAAGGACTTACTATTTTTTATTTCCTCAAATTTACAACGATTATTGGTTTTTCATGAAAAAGATCATGCTTCAGATTTTGATATAGCTGCGTGATTAATTATGGTTAAAGTCCTTTTGTTCAGTGGATATAAAATTATCCTGTTGCTTTGCTCTCTCAACAATACCAAACACCGACACCTTTCATGTTGAGGGCATTGCGCCTCTGATGTTTTTGCTTTCGTCCAAATTGCGGCTCGTCTACTGCAACGTTTTTCAATTTCATACCTGCACCAGTAATTATACTGTACAACAATGTAAGGTTGATTTTGTTAAGTGTTTAATCACTTCAAATATATTGAAAAGGTGATCCTTCATACTATAAGATACCCTTTTCAATATGTAATTTCTCCATACCAAGAGAATTCAAACTATCATTTCTCTGTACGGAAATATTTCTAAAACACCTTTCCTTCTAAGGAAACCGTGTTTGAAATGGGTAATTGTGCAACATTGTAAAAGATTTTGGACAATGTTTAATTGCAAATGTATGAAATATGCATATAAGGAATTATTTTTTTATTGTTGATCACTGAAGAAAAAGTATTGAAAAGGTACTAGGATACTGGGATAGCCTTCTCAATATGTAATTTCGATGTAAACTATACGAAATATATCATTTGTTTACAACAAACTGTTTTAAAATGTCATTCCTTGCAAGGAAACTGCGTTGGAAATGATTATTTTATGCAACATTGTAACGAACTTTGAAGGTATCGCCACAATGTTTGCACAATTATAACCACTTGAGAAAACATATTGAAAAGGTGATCCCTCATACTATAATACTCTTTTCAATATGTAGTTTCTCTATAAGAAAGGATTTGAACAATTTCATTTCTATATTACAGGGTTTTGAAATGTCTTCTAAGGAAACGGTATTTCAAATAGGTAATTGTGCAACATCATGGGCGTCGCTACCCATGGTGCGTGTGGTGCGAACGCACCCCCCTTTTTGTCCGTAGATTGAAAATACGAAAATTATGTAAGATATCAAAACCCCCAGCTTAGCATTAAATTACGCCAAAATGCAGGAAATCAAGCGTAAAAATTCAAAATTTTCCGACGGGGGCACGTATGTAAAATAAACGAATGTGGATCATGTAATTAGAGTATAAGTGTATTAAACAGACCATCATCTATTCATATGGTTTGTAAGCGTACTATTTAAGTTGGGGTTTCAGTATGTATATGTACTGACACAAACGTAGTTTGTTAAATACGGAAGCGTCTAGGGTCCATGGTGAAAAAAATTCTAAACCTGTATCTCGTAATTACGCGTTAGGGGTCACGTCCAATTAATCGAGGCACTTTCTCGATGCCTTCGAGATGGAACGAGAAATTTCTCGGCTTGCTCCCGGTTCTATCTCGATCGAAACGTCCCGGTTTTCGAGATGGATACGAAATTGATCGGTAATCTCGAAGGGGGTCCCGGTTTGTATATGTACGCATTTTGTTGCAATAAATTGGTCGTTTCTTGGCTTCTCAGGCGATCAGATTGTTGTGTGGATATCATAGTTTTGGGGGCGATCGTCGTATAAGCATATCGCAGCCTAAAATAGAATCCCAACAACTAATGGTTTTTTTTCCATGTTATTAAATGTTTAATGGATATATCCATTATATGATGTTTCCTGAACCAAAACGTTTCATTTATCTATATAAATTAAGAATATAAAATTGAACGATTTTCTCAAACATTGATTGTATATCTGACTATTATCCGACGCGGAATAAATGACACATTAACTCGATATAATCTGAATAATAATGATATTGAAGCATGCGACAATCATTGTTCCATATTATTGTTTTAAAATGAAACATGGATCGTTTCAACCGAAAAATGAAGTGTGACTGTTGTTTTAGCCTCGGTGTGTAATTCGTTTCATAATTTTGTATTATTCATTGCAGATTCCACTTTACTGAGAATTACTGTCTTGAGATATAGTTCGAGTAATAAGATTGTACAGTTATATCAACAAAGTTTATTTCTGATATAAGCTTGCCTGGTAGAGGTTAATAATAACAATCGGAACTAGAGGTGTTGATAACTCACACCACAGTCGGTCCGCGGAAACCGTCGGCTTGAAACAACAGCTGATATAGAGAGGGATTAATTACTTCGAAAGAAAACTAGGAAAAATACTTTTGGCGGGGATTAATAAAAAAATTTCACAGGTAAATTTTCTGTTATTAAGCTAAAACTTACCTCACTTCCACTCTTTGCATTTCTTGTTCTACATGAAATCATACAGTAAGAATTTGAATAACACAGTTCTCTCCCCTGCTAGTCACCTGACTGCTCACTTACCCATAATTCCTCCTTCTTGTTTCCACTGCGACACATGGTTAGGATGTATCACAGAGGGGAGGTGGGTGGGCATCACTGGAAGTGAGGTAAGTTTTAGCTTAATAACAGAAAATTTACCTGTGAAATTTTTTTGTTATTTGCGCTGAAAACTTACCTCACTTCCACTCTTTGCATAGAATGCCACCGTAAGGTTGGTGGGCAAACTGATACAATCCGTGGTAAGTGATAAATGCCATAAACAAGATGACTAGTACAGAGTAGAAATCACCTATCTTCTACCTCAAAGAGGATCCATGAGATCATACAACAGCTATAACCTGTATGCCTATGGTACACAGGGAACCTCTGTCGCTACTCTGACTTCAAGGTCGAGTTGCATATACGCCCCCCCCTTTTTTCGAATGGGAGCGAGAGAAAAAAAACACTCACCAGCAAGCAGGGTTAAAACTGTACGCCCGGACTTTATCTTGCTATCTTGCTGGCCTCGGTCCCACAGACACCCGCTGTGCAGTCACAAGTGGGCCGATGGAATAGAGGTCGTCACATGCCAACGTCATGTCCCGGAGGTAGAAAGAGGCAAATGTCGTGTTTGACCTCCAGTAGCACGCCCTCATATGTCGGTCACTGACCTGTTAGTCCACAGAGGCCATGATGCCGCTAGTGCCCTAATCTCGTGACCCGAAACGTTTACAAGCGCGGCTTGTCTATCCGTAGCCGTGGAGTACGCTAGCCGAATCGTATTTTTGAGCCAACTTGAGATAGTATTTTTGCTTATTTCTTGTTTGGCTTTGGGATCAAAAGGGATAAACAAACGCCTCCTACCCGCTCTGATCTCCTCTGTACGATTCATGTAACACACAAGTGCACGAACCGGACACATCAACATGTCTGATTCAAGACCGGACGAAAGGAAATCAGATAAGGCTGGAATTATGAACTCTCGAGATATGGAATCGTAGAGGGCTTGATTCTTGGCCACAAACTCAGGAACCGTTGTGAGAACTACATTGCTCCAGTCCCTAGAGTGTCTGACATTCCTTCTATCGAGCGCATGCAGCTCTGACACCCTAGCTGCCGAGGCAAGAGCCAACAAAAACGAAGTTTTGTATGATAACATTTTGATATCAATAGCCTCTATTGGCTCGAAAGGTGGCTTCCCTAACTGCCGAAGTACCAAGGCTAAGTCCCACTTTGGCAATTTCGGAACAGCCGACTGACCAGATATCTTGTAAGACTTGATTAGTGCAGATAAATTTGGATCAGTCGAGGGATTAATCCCAGTACCCAGAAGAATAGGTTGAGCAATGGCTGCCCTATAACCTTCGACCGTAGCGGGTACAAGGCCCCTATCCCGGAACAGGTGCAATAGGAACTCTGCTACTTCAGGGATAGTGGCGCAGGATGGATTTATATCCCTCTCTCCACACCAAAGATCGAAGATTGCCCACTTTGAGTCGTATACAGCGGAAGAGGACGGTCGAATTGATTGTGCCATTCGGCGCCCAACTTCCGTTGAAAATCCCGCCTGAGCGAAGTGTCTCTTGAGCACTTGCACACGTGGTAGTGGAACAGTCCTGGCTGACTGTGGAATTTCGACGTTCCGGGCTGGCGCAGTAGATTGTGCCACACCGGAAGTTGTCTTGGTACATCTACCAGAAGATCCAGTAAGTCCGGGAATCACGGCCGTGCTGGCCACCACGGAACAATCAGGTAAACGACACAAGTGTGTTCGTGGATCTTCCGGAGTACCTTCGCTAGGATAGCTGGAGGAGGGAACGCATATATGCTACCATCCTTGACCAGTCCTGCAATAGGGCGTCCACTGCATATGCCGACGGATCCGGGACCGGCGACATGAACAGGGGCAATAGATTGTTGTGCCGAGTGGCGAACAGATCTATGTGTGGCATCTCCCAGACAGGAGCTATTTGTTTTAGTATGGCTGGGTGAAGTTGCCACTCTGTGGGAATTATCTGATTCCGTCGTGAAAGCGAATCCGCTAAGACATTCAGAATTCCCGGGATGTGCCTGGCCAACACTGATATGTTGTTGTCCCAACACAGACCGAAAAAGATTTCCACTTGGCTTTGTAATTGCGGAGATCTCGTCCCCACCCTGCTTGTTGATGTAAGACACGACTGATGTGTTGTCCGTCGCAACTAGCAGGTTCTTGTCGGTCAATACGTTCACCCACGTGCAGATGGCATGCGTCACTGCCATAAACTCCAACACGTTGATATGGTACGAGCGTTCCTCGATTGTCCATAACCCGGATATCGACCTGGACTCGAGGTGGGCTCCCCATCCTTCCATAGATGCGTCCGTGAACAGGTGATGTGACGGACGAAACGGAAGTAGGGACACACCCGGCATAACGTTGAGTGGATCCAGCCACCATTGGAGGCATTGTTTGACAAGAGGCGTGACAGGTATCCACGGGTTCAACTGCCTTTCGACCCATTGATGATTGAAGTAAATCATTAAGGGACGAAGCTGCAACCGCCCTCTTGGTGTTACGTCCTGTGTTGACGTCAAGAGGCCGATTATCGCAGCAAAGTGTAAAGCCCTGGCTTGAGATAACTTGAGGAATTGAGGTATCTTCGTTGTTATCTTTTGCCAACGATCTTCTGGGGGTTTGGCGAGAGCTAAAAGCGTATCGTATTCCACCCCGAGAAATTTGCGCCTTTGCGACGGAGTCAGTTCTGACTTCTCTTCGTGTGGGATGTATCCCAGAGAAGTCAATGTCCTTAAGACAAACTGGGTGTCTAGGATTAACTGCTCTTTGCAGGCATTCCTTAGCAGGGAGTCGTCGATATAAAAGTGTTACTTTATACCTAGACTGTGCAGGAATTGTGCCACTCGTGTGAACACCCAAGGGGAAGTGGACAGGCCGAATGGGAGCACTTGAATTTGGAAGCGTCGTTTGCCGACCATGAATCTCAAGTACTTCCTGTCCCCCAGATGTATCGGGATATGAAGGTATGCATCCCTTAAATCCAGAGAAGTCAGCCATTCTCCTTGCTTGAGTACCGTCCGGATAGACCGGAAGGACTCCATGCGGAAGTGTGGCGGTGGAGTGAGGTAGTCCTTGTTGAGGCGCTTGAGGTTGATAACCATGCGCATCTCGGACGTGTCTTTCTTGGGGACCAGAAAGACCGGCGAATAGAACCCGGGTGTTGTATCCCAAACCGGAAGCTCTATTACTGCAGCCTTCTCTATCAGCTTGTCCACAGAGGACTGTATCGCTGATAGATGACCCGTTCGTAATGGAATACGAGACGGAAGGGGATATGCAGTCAAGGGAGGAAGCGTGTCGAACAATAGGCGATAGCCGTATCTGATAGTTCGAATGACCCACGCTTCCGTCCCGATCCTTATCCAGTTCCTCCAAAACAACTGCAGCCTTCCCCCTACCGGAAGGTCTAGTTGTTGGGGAACTGGAAACATTATGTCTCGGTGTTCCCGCCATACCGGAAGCCACCCGGCATGGCCCGAAACATCAGGTATTCTTTTTTGACTGCTTGGATTTCACCTTACCCTGCTTCTTATGGCCAAAGGTCGATACTCTTGGCTCTAAAGAAGCAGGCGCTTGGCTCTGCTGTTGACCGGAAGCACCCTTAGTAGCCTTGGAACTAGGCGGGTTCTTCTTAGTCTTCTTCGCCTTTGGACCCGACCCGGAAGCCATAGGTCTTTTGGACGAAGCACCGGAAGCCACTGACCTGTCATGTTCAATACGATCCATTTCAGGTCGGACTTCGGCAACAGCATCACCAAACAGTAAAGAAGGAGCCGTAGACGTTTCTAGTAGACTCCTCTTTACTGCTTCCGGTGTGTAATTGTGCATTAAAGGAATGAAGGCCCTTCTCCTTAAATGCACCAGCATAGAAGATAGGTAGGCATTGTGAACCAGTAAATCTTCTACTGCACCGGAAGCAATCTTCTGGTAGTCAAGAACGAGGTTAATTCCCTCCTGTAGCTGTTCTTGACTTTCCACACCCGACAGCGAAAACAAACCATCCTTAATGGCTTTAAGAAACCAGTCCAGGTGATTCGTAATCGCCACTCCTTGTCGGGCAGTTTCCTCTAGCATGTCTAGTACGGAGGCCTGTTTGTTCGTAAACGGAACATCCGGATTACTAGGCAATTTAGTATTTGAAGGACACAAATACTGAAAATCGCCGTTCACCTCTGCAGACCGGAAGCTAAACGGTGAATCATGTATGCCATATGATCGTATGTTTGGCTTCTGTACTGGGAACGGACCAGAAGATCCTGCAGGGCGGAAGCGTGCTCTAGGTCTCAGCCTGACTGCACGTTCCTCCTGCGTAGCGGGTTCTGCTAATGTTCTATGGAACAAGTGGCAAATAGAATGAATAGCAGTTGAGGCCGGAAGCGTGGTAGCCGACCTCGTAACCCGATTTGACTCTCCTGATTCAGTTTCAATATCCCCCGCATGTGGGACCGGAAGCTGCATACCAGGAATCAAGTCATAGATACCGGAAATTAATTCATAATATTTCCTAGCATCTGGATCAGTATTGGTAGGTTCATTTAATTCAGAGCTACCGTACTGGTCCCTATCCACTTCCATATCTTCCGGGGCTTCCTGCCAACGAGGAGTAATAGAAGGGATAGTCCTCGTCAAATTTGCTTCCGGTTGCCTAGACTGTTCAGCCAAAACCGGATGCGGGGGCATACCGCTCCTAATTTGACTGGTCATCATCTCTCTCAGTTCCTTCATCTCCTCGCGTTGCTGATCCATTCCGCGCAGAATGGCAGCCAACGTAGGATCCGTCACTTGAGAGTGCACCGGAAGCAGGGCCTGACGAGGTGTGTTCACACTCGGGGACCTTACATATGACCGTGAGCACGGCCACTGTAATGGTCGGTGAACTGGCATTCGAGGTCGTAAACCGGAAGCACGTATAGGAGGACGCATCATACGTAGCATAGCCGGTCCCGTACCTCGAAAACCACCGGAAGCAGATATTTGAGCTAAGCCACGCAAGGGCGAAGACAAACTAGCAACCGGATGCCGCATAATTTGACCTACTTGAGAGGGGTCTCTATACCGCGTCTCAGAGGCTGGTAAATAATTTGGCATTTCATAGGTACCTGCATACATACCATACTGCCGTTGTTGTGGGAACCTCAATCTCTGATGGCCCAGAAGGCTCGTAGTGACAAATGTCTCGGCAGGGGGACGAGGAAGGCCACCAGAGAAACCGGAAGCAGGTTGAGAGAGATCAGACAAACCAGTCGTTCCCGTGTTAGTCAATGTTACAGAACGACCGGAAAGTCCAGGCCTCAACAGCGTTGAGGAAGGTACTCTCCCAACCCCGCAACCAAATGAAAATTTAACGTTAGGCACCTCACTAGTACTGCCTAAGTTTTCATAGTCATAAGTTGACTCCGATCGAGAGATCGGAATCAACTGGCTTTCCCACGCTAAGCCTGGCTCCGTTTCCGATTTCCCTTCATCGTCGTATCCAGGCGTCCGCTCGATAGGAACCTCCACCTCCACAGTCGTTGTAGTGCCAGATTCCACATCTTCGATTGTCCCTTCCACTTGTACAACCCGGGTCGATTTCTTACCTGATTGACCCTTCGCCTGGTCTGAAATGGAAGAATCGTGAGCGGGGGGGCGTTTGTTTATCTTTATTTACGTTCAATAGGCTGACTAGAGTAGACACAGCTGGCGAACTTACAAACCCCCTAGTCTCCTCGACTACGCTAGTACGTGGAGACATAGCTACGTACGTCTCATTGGCGAGATTGGTAGACATTACGGTCTTATTTTCCTCAATAACTGCCAGTGACCCGGCCAGATACACTTGGAATATGCCGGGCGCCCACACAATACATTCTTCACAGGCCGTGTCCCATGTACATGCTCTTCCCTGGCGGCATGGAGGACACGTAGAGTGAAGGTCATAACTAGGCTTGTCACCACCACAAGACATGCATGACATCTGAGACATATTATGAGCCATAATTACGCTGATAACTTATAGAATACTTCCCAAAGGACTTCTTGCTGAATATCAGACGTCTGAGGTAATCCAACTGTGAGTGATTTCACTAGGAATAGGCAATTTTCACGGAGCTGACAATTTTACTTCCTGACCCACGAAGCAGTAGGAACAAGGAGGAGGAATTATGGGTAAGTGAGCAGTCAGGTGACTAGCAGGGGAGAGAACTGTGTTATTCAAATTCTTACTGTATGATTTCATGTAGAACAAGAAATGCAAAGAGTGGAAGTGAGGTAAGTTTTCAGCGCAAATAACAAGATATTTCCTTTCTATAATTTATTGCTAGTTTTATGTGTCTAGCAAATTAACTAATTAATGAAAGTAATTAGCACCCAGTCAGGCTTTAAATCAACGTTCATGTACATTTTACAACAACAATACCACGTGTTGTCAGTATGAAAAGCGTATATGGAATGCTCAAACACTTCAATCGCGCATTTGTTCATATTATCCGGTGTCTAATGCATTACCTGCCACTCCTGTGGTCTTTAAAACTGCTGTATTTCTGAAAACCGGGGAAATCATTGAAGAAACGAGGTATAATAATTTTTCAAGTCACGATCCTATCAAATAAGTAATATCAATGAAAATTTCCCGTTTTGATATACCTTCAGGAAAAAAACATGAAATTTTATTCCAGACTTGTAGAATTTATTTCAGTTCGCAGTTCCTGGACATATCTCATAAAGTGATTTGAACTCTAAAACAGGTTCAAAATAATTTACACTGAACAATAATGAGCAAAATTATGTAATTCAATTCGTGATGTTGTATTCCTTTCCATGCATAAAAATTGCGCTGTCAGAGCAAGTATGCAACTACAGATCTCTAGACGGAATAACAAAATAATGTTAAAAGAATCATATTTGCTTCATTTTCCATGGCTTAATGCACATGTACTCGCCGAGATTAGTCTCGATGCCACAGAGAAGTCCATATAGAGCGAGCCTTCCGAATGGTTCAAAACTTCATTTGAAGGCATCTCGATTTCATTCTCGAAGCAAGTCGATTTATTTCGAGGGGGTTCGAGATGGACTTTTGCTTCGAGAGAAAACCGGGACAACAATCGATAGAGATAAACCGGGACCCTTCGAGACGAGATATTTATCGGTTTTACTCGTTTATCGAGAAACCGTCTCGATCGATTGGACGTGACCCCTTAGCTATAGGCCTGTTTTGTATGTTAATTCAGAAAGTCAAATGGAGTCCGGCATAATGTGTGATATTTTTCAATATCGATGCGTGCTTATGGGAAGCAAAAGTGAAAACAGAACCTTAAAGCTACATACATAATTTCAAATTTATTTCCGGGAAACGCGTAGAAGGTATCTCCGGCAACCTAGGACCCCGGAGCCTAGGCGGTCCCTTGACCATCGCCTGTTGGTCTGACAGAATTCGCTTATTTAAGCTTTGTGTAAATCAGTCATATAGGTACGCGTATTGGTTTCTAATGTTCCATAACGTAAAGGTCATCGTTTTGTATGTATTAAATATAACTAGAAAGTCAAATGGATTCAGGCACGATGATTTTTTTTCCAACAGGATGTGTGCTTATAAATGCGAAACAAACGTGAAAATAGAATCATAAATCTGCATATATTATGTTCAGATTTATATCCCGGAAAACGCTTAGAACGCATCTCCGGCGATCTAGGACCCCGGAGCTTCCGGGGCCTAGGCGGCCCCTGGACCCTCGCCTGTTGTGCTGTGATAGTCGACCCACCTATCAATTTTCGCTAGATCCGCCCTTGGAAATGAAAAACATTCGCACCCCCCCTTTTCAAATCCTAGTGATGCCCCTGAACATTGTAATGAACTTTGAACACTGGTTTGTTACAATGTTGCACAATTAAAAGCTTCTAAGGTATCAAATATCCGTTTAAAAAACTGTTTATTTTCTGAAATGGTTGACTTAACTGGTGGTGATCCCTCATACTAGGATAGCCTTTTCAATATATAATTTCTGTATAATAAACTAAAGGAAATGTCATTTCTCTATAAGAAACGGTTTTAAAGATTTAAGTAAGTCGTGGAAGGTCGGTGAGTCCGCTTCATTTGTGTATTGTATATTGTTTGAATAGCTCTTGTATCCTTATCTGAGTTACTTGCAAGAATAAAATTTGCCTGTTTCACTTGCTTTGATTATGTTTTTTTTTAACAATACACTTGAAAATGGCGGGTGTACTTGGCACGCTTCACTTGCTTGCTTGGGTTTTATTGAACAATAAATTTTTAAAAGGGCGGGTGCACAACTTGTACGCAATCCACTGTTCTCTGTCTGTTTGTTATTTTCGCATAGTTCCATATGCATGAGCAGTGCCTTTATTGTTTCCCAGACTTTTTCGCTCAAGTGGAGCAGCAGTGAATCTCTATTTACCGTGAATTAAAATTGGTGAATTGAAATATTATACTTCGACAAGTGTCCGACAGGGATATTATTTGGTGTAGTATGGGACATATAGTATAGAGCATCCTCGCGAGGCAGTGTAGCAATGTTAGAGGATCTACCAGGACTTGAAAACATACCTATAGAACTGTTAATTATATTTTTTCGCAATGATACAACCCCAAACAACCTCACAGTTGTTGATCATTTCAAAATTTATATGGGGAAATAGTACCCCCAACCCTCAAACACCTAGTCACTCCTAATGTTAAATTACTGTTTGGGGTACTAAAACACGATTAGTATATAGAGCGTTGATGACTTCGTCGCTCTTATACTAATCGTGTTATAGTACCATAGACATATCCAGGGCCATTTTGATACCGATAAAAAGCCAAAACAGGTATGGGCACCCAAATTTTCCAGTCCAATTCGTTCCTTTCATTTGACATAGAAATGTCCCCGAAAAAGCCAAAACAGGCGTCCCCAAAAAATCCCTGGATATGTCCCTGAGTACCCCAATGCCTCAAACACCCAGTCACTCCTAATGTTAAATTATCATTTGGGGTACTATTTAATTCCGCAATATTGCTAACACGTGCACTGCCGATGAGATAATATGGAGTCTCTTACTCAATGTCGCAAATATCGCTTAGAATAGTTAAATTCCCAATGGATTAAATATGATACCCAATTATATCAAAACACTCGTACAATTGTGTAAGTATAGTCCGTATTATAAATATTTAAAATTCCATAGCATTTTCAGTCCTGTTGGACATTTGAAGATCTATCTGTGGAAATAGTACCCAAAGCCTCAAACACCCAGTCACTCCTAATGTTAAATTATCATTTGGGGTACTATAACACGATTAGTATATAGCGCGACCCTGAAATTATATATATATATATATCGTTTTTATTGCGAACAAATCTTGTTGCACATTGCCGAATCTTGGAGATTTCGAGCTAGGCAAGACTAATCGATCAAAATTATTGGGGTACTAAAACACGATGTTGCCGTGTAGGGGAGACGTTTAAAAGAAGCAAATAGGTTATCAATTCATGTTATCCCATTAATTTTGGGATAGGTAAGCCGTTTTAAAATGAATCTTCTAACATATTCGCGGCTTCATCCACCCCCATGCACTGAGGCTGCAGCAGGTGTGTATGTGTGGACTGGAAATGTGTGTGCGTGTGGGAGGGGGGGATACATGTGGGTTGGACAGAACTACTAACGCCTAAAAAATACATGTAGAATATACTTCTTTGAAATATAGAATGAGCAGATCGACTAAATGGTCATGAAACTATGAGAATGAGTGAATATTTCAGATTTGACACAACAACGACACTGTGACAGTGACAAAAATTGTGGTTTCCGTGGTTGTTGTTGTTGTCAGGTTGTTGTTATGTGATCAGTCAATGCTCCTAAAAATCAACTTTAATAGTTAATTGAATACTTACGTTCCACAGTGGGTTTCTTCTTGAATAGACCAGCCATTTTCTCGGACTCCGCTTACCAAATGAGCAGATACAATCTGTATTTCTAGAACGATATTCGATAATTTGCCGATACTCACAAGATTCTGACAACACACGGAAGTGAGTAATGTTTACGCTCCATACACATGCGCACGAAAGTCTATTTTTAGAACCACATGGGAGGTAATATGGTTATGAGATCAACCTGATTGTCTCCCATATTACAATAAAAGATTTTGAGCACAACACCTATTCTCGCTCCACCAGAGAAATTTCTTAATTTCCTCCCACTTCTTACTTATTTAAGAATTTTCTTGAATAAGAAAAATAAACATTTCTGCAAATTTACAAAAGGAAGCAGAGTTTAAAATTGCTAAGAACAGCCAAGAATTTCTCCAAATTATTCTATTTGATGTGAGAACACATATTTGTCAGGTGCTCAGCTTTACTGTGCTATAGACACATGATAGAGGACAGAACTGATTTCTTATTTAAGATTTTTTTCAAGATTATTTATCTCATCCAAGCTTTTTTTTTTTGACTGTGATACTGATATTCAATACTAATGCCAAGCCCATCTCTATCTGTCATACATTAATATTCTTTCCTATAGCGATATTTAAAGTGGGGGAGCGCTGCTAACATAAGTTCTTTAAGATTGTAGTCAACTGGAAGCAGTTCGTGAAATATCTGACATCGAAATTTGGTAGTAGGCCTAATTCAGTTCAATTTATTGTATCATCAACAATAGGCCTATACAAGTCCAATAACAACAGATACAACAACAAAAGTATTTCAAAGGGATAAACAATTTAAAAAAAAAAACTTATTTCGCATGATGTAATTAACTTACCAGACTAAGTACAGGATGTTTGGGCAATATAAATGACAGAGAAATACAAGGATATCCAACATGAATTATAGTGTGGTACGTATAATTATATATGCTCTTTGCCAGACTACGAACACATCCGGAAACAATAAGTGGTAATTTGAGCAATATTTTGATGTTGAAATATGAGAATGAAAGAAATCTACCGGGACCAGGCATAATTAGGTGCACAGGAGCTCGTTACCGTTGTTAATTAGTTAATTGAGTTGATTACAAGGGGTCGAGGTAGGGAATAAATACCCCCCCCTGTAATCAACCTAATTAACCAATTAACAACGGTAACGAGCCCCTGTGATTAGGTGGATTTTCAACTTCCTTAGTTGAAACACATTTGAAATGAATCCAATACAACATACCAAAAATGTGAGTACCAGTTAGCCACAACGGTCCCCATCATTTTATCAATACGGTAATATTTATGAGTAATAGTGTACAGCGTGAGTCCGTTCCATCCCTTTCCCCGACATATTTTTACATACGTGATAAAAGACTGGTGATGTGTATGCCGTCTCCCCTCACTTTGTCCGATCTCCTACGAACAGGTTGATTACGCTTGCCGTTGTACAGACGTCACAGTAATTGTAAAAACAAGTCCAGGCCTGTTTTTTACACAGACTGATGACGTCTCACGCATTCTCAGCGGCATGCCCAGTTGCAACATCACCTTGTCCGACAGACTTATTTTTCGCGACATCTTCCCCGAGATGTCCATAATGTTGACCATTTTTTAATGAGACCCGTCCACATTACACAGACGATTTAAATATGGACATGTAAACAATGGGCAATTTAATATGAGAGAGAATCAAGGAATGAGACTGGTGGTACACCCTGTACCCTATAGCCCGTGGCGTAGCCTAGGGCATAGTTTACCCCAGGGGGTGGTGTATACCACCAAGCGAGTGCACATGCGGACGATGACCTTACTTCCGACCATGACGTGACTTTCGTCTCATGACGTCACGTCCGGCCATACGGTCGAAGCCGTGCATATTCACACAGGTCTGAGTCACACAGAGTTACAAGTACCATCCACACTCAAACCCATGACAGTACTGACCATATTCAGACATAGCCGGTGGACTCCACACAGCAGTCGTACATAAGTATGCATCCTTACCCACACACAGCTGCTTGAATCCTACGCAAACATAACTTCAGATGCCTTACTCACATATAGCTGTACATAAACTACACATATATAGCGGTACATACCTTACTCACACAGAAGTAGGACCACACACATTCAGCATACTTCATTGTACAGACCTTACTCACACATAGCGTCACATCCATCACTCACATATAGCTGTACATACCTTATTACAGGTATAGCTACAATACTTCATGCTTAGTTTTACGAACTTTACTCACTTATAGCTGTACGGGCATTACTTACGCATAGCTGCAGGAGTCTCACTCACACATAGACATTATTCAGACATAGTTGTAGATATTATGCACACATAACGACACAGACCGAGCCCTTCGTCTCGCATAGCCCTATTGACCTGTTATAGCACACAATAGGAACAATAGTGTTACAGAGCACCAATGTTGTGTTATAGAGTGACAACGAGAAGTCAATGCAAAGTAGAGAACGCCAATGCGGAGTTACTAAGCAACCCTCTTATAGCATTCTAAATCGGCAGTGCGATGTTGTAGGGCACTAATTCAGAGTTATAGACCAGCATTGTAGGGATTTATAGCGCCTGTGTTGTGTTACAGCGCAGCAACGTGGACTTAGTTTACACCAATGTAGTTGATACATGACATCAGTATCGTGTATTGGGAGTGAGTTTAGCATACGGTGGGTGTTTTTGCAAGTTTTGAGTGAAATGCATAGACTTCGTGTACCATACACAATGTCAACCAATGTCTGGTTACAGAGTGCCATTGTAGACTCATAGAGCGTGAATCAAGTTGGCGTCAATGTAGCGTACAGAACGCCAATGTGGTTTTACTAAGCAACACTCTTTAGTGTTATTCAGCTTCAATGTGATGCTATAGGTTACCAATTTAGCATATAGAGTGGCATTGCAGTGCTTTACAGCGTCTGTATTTTTTTTTACAGAGCAGCAATGTGGGCTTATGGAACAACAATCTAGTTAATACAAAGCATCACTATAGTTACAACGCATATAAGGGAAGTGGGAAGAGGTGCCGACATACTGACAGAGCCACATGACTTCACAGTATAGTCTTCTGGTTAACCTATTTAAAGCACATACCAAGAATCTAACGATTCGTGATATGTGTTGTATCTCAGGTACGCTTTTAGTGTACCTGTTCATGTGGCAACTTGGATGACATGACCACACGGCCCCTAGCACCGGCATAAGCGGTATTAGATACAAATCAAGAGAGCTATGATGGAAATGCTCTGACAACTCGTATATTGGTAATTGGTGAGCTGTGTCGCTGTGACAACTCGTACACTGGAGATTGATGAGCTGTATCGTCGTCAGATGAAATCCACGGCATTTAACACAAAAGACTAGTCTGTAAGGCCCGATGTCGACCCAGCATCAACTTCCCACAATGCCAACATATATCAAAGACCAAAGGGTATGTACAGGGGGCGGGCCTCGGGGACGAAATGTCCACCAGCAGAATCTCGCCATATACAGGTAAAAATTACAACGCATATAAGGGAAGTGGGAAGAGGTGCCGAGATACTGACAGATCCACATGACTTCACAGTATAGTCTTCTGGTTAACCTATTTAAAGCACATACCAAGAATCTAACGATTCGCGATATGTGTTGTATCTCAGGTACGCTTTTATTGTACCTGTTCATGTGGCAACTTGGATGACATGACCACACGGCCCCTAGCACCGGCATAAGCGGTATTAGATACAAACCAAAAGAGCTATGATGGAAATGCTCTGACAACTTGTATATTGGTAATTGGTGAGCTGTGTCGCTGTGACAACTCGTACGTCATGTATGACGTCACTTCTGGTCTGCGTGAATCGGGCGTGTGTATTCCTCCGCGATGATGCGGTCTGGTGGTGATGCGGTCTGCCTCCGCGGACAGAAAGTAGTCCCAAATTCTCCGGCATTCTCCGGCAATCTTCAGGGGCGAGAGGGGTCCCTATTGTACCGATTGGGTCGTATGAGGTATCGATGTGAAGCATTCGTGAAGGGACATCTGATGGGGTGGATGTGGGGTTGAAATATCGTCATTCAGCGCATGCGCGGTAGACCAAGGGTATGGAAATAGACGTTTAGGGGTCTAGGTATGTCACTAGTGGTCCGATGGAGTCGAGTGAGGTATCAATGTGAAGCATATGTGAGGGGGCATCCGATGGGCTGGGTGTGGGGTTGGAATATGGTCATTCTGCGCATGCGCGGTAGACCAAGGGTATGGAATAGACGTTTTGGGATCTAGGGGAGCCCCTAATGGTCCGATGGAGTCGTATGAGGTATCAATGTGAAGCATTCGTGAAGGAGCATCCGATGGGGTGCGTGTGGGGATGGAATATCGTTATTCTGCGCATGCGCAGTAGACAAAGGGTATGAAAATAGACGTTTTGGGATCGAGGGGGGTCCCTAATGGGCCTATGGAGTTGTATGAGGTATCAATGTGAAGCCTATGTGAAGGGGCATCCGCCTGGACTAGTGTTTCGGTCGTTATCCACATTCTGCGCATGCGCAGACAGGGAATTGTGGGAAAAGGGTATGAAAATAGACGTTTTGGGATCTAGGTGAGCCACGACTGGGCCGATTGGATCGAGTGAGGTATCAATGTGAAGCCTATGTGAGGGGGCATCCGATTGGACTAGGGTCTCGGCCGTTGTCCACAGTCTGCGCATGCGCAGACAGGGAATTCTGGGAAAAGGGTGTGGAAATAGACGTTTTAGGGTTTAGGTGAGTCCCTAATGATCCTATGGTGTCGTATGAGGTCTTATTTTGAATCTGTCGTGAGGGAGCATCCGCCTGGGCTAGTGTGTCGCTCGTTGTCAATAGTCTGCGCATGCGCAGTCTGGCCGTAGTATAGAAATAGACGTGTTGGGGTTTAGGTGGGCCCCTATTGGGCCGATGGGATCGAGTGAGGTATCAATGTAAAGCAGTCGTGAGGGAGTATCCAAGGGGCTGGGTGTAACGTGGAACTGACGTCATTCTGCGCATGCGCAGTAGAGAAAGTGTATGGAAATAGACATTTTGGCGCCGACAAGGGTCACTATGGGTCCGATGAGTCGTCTGAGGTCTTATGTTGAAGCTCTTGTGAAGCAGCATCCGATTGGACTCAGGGTTCGTCCGTGTTCAAGGGTCTGCGCATGCGCAGTCTGGTCGTAGTATAGAAAGCAGGCATGTTGGGGGATGCGTGGGAGTGTGTGTGACCCACCACTAGGGGTCCCTGTTTGGGGTTGGGTGGTGGTGTGGGTTCTGCGCACAAACGTCACTTCCGGGTTTCACTAAAACTACCTTCGAACACAGAAGAGTTCCAATGTTCCCCTTACACGTAGCACCCGGCCCGGCCCCGCAGCGCGCGCGGGTTATCCGGCCGCAGCGCGCGCGCGGGTTATCCGGAAGTGCGCGGATGAATGTCGGGTCAAAAGGACAAAGGTCACATCCAAGTCAAAAGGTCTCCCTTTCGGCAAGGTTCGGCAACAATGTTGCGGCGTCGATATACAGAGCTTGAACCCCAAAAAGGGGATTGTAAATTAACCTGGGAAGGATGGGCAGTTCCATTTGGACCAATCAGCGGTCGACAAAAAGAGCCAATGAGCGATCGATAACAGAACCAATGGACGGGAACTAGAATTTCGCTCACGGCTGCGCCTACATCCGGGTACTAGGATGCTTTCGCCTACGCCCG
Organism: Hanleya hanleyi; assembly: GCA_036873755.1. Classification (NCBI taxonomy): domain Eukaryota; kingdom Metazoa; phylum Mollusca; class Polyplacophora; order Lepidopleurida; family Hanleyidae; genus Hanleya; species Hanleya hanleyi. Next base: position 86,461 of record JAVTVY010028219.1, read on the forward strand.
CGCCTACATCCGGGTACTTCTATGTAGGTGTATAAAAGTGGGAATATTTAGGGCATTGCTGCATTCATTGGCCTATTTATCCTCATTTTGTGCTTAAGCTTTGACTAGTGAAATCTCATGTTAAATGAAATCCTATACAAAATAACATTACACTACCGAACAATCACGGACTTTCTCGAAGGGCCATCACAGGGCGTAGTAGAAAAAAGCGCATTTCTAACCTTATTGACCTTATGGCGCAAGCGAGTATAACAAGTGCCCATGACTCACACGGTGTATAAAACCCTACCCAACAGGTACACTATAAAGCCACCTCTCTAACCGTTCGCTTTTCATTCTCCACCATGGCAGCGAGCGGAACAGAGCTTGCGTTATTCCAACTGACGTCCGACGTCTACCTCATCGTCAATGACGATCACCTGGAGCTGGTCCAAGACGCACCGCAGAAGGTGAAGATTTTGTTATCGCTATCAGGCTGGACTCTATTGACACGATTATTACAGGGAAAAGAGCCCGAAAGGGATTTCATGCACGTGGAAGTCGGTGTGCACAAACGCACTGCTGGAGAGGATTCCCTATTTCCCCGGTTGGAACAGAGTGGAGGTACCTATATCACACTCTGTCCACCCTTATGGATGGCACTGAAAGATGTACTCCCCGAGGTGGATGACTTACTACACCGCGAGGTGAAAGAAGGGACTGTGGCTACCCGGAGGCTTACACCTGGCTGCACCCTATTGTTGTACCCCAAACGAGTGGACCTCATCGATAGCGGACATAGGTGTTGGTGTACACCTGAACCCAAAGCGCACGTCTCTTTGTCACCGGAAGGATGGACTGCCTTGAAACGGGTGTTGTTGGGTGACCTGCACGGTGATAGCATTCACCTGTGTGACGACGTCTACATTTTCTGCGGTCCCTTTTTCGCTCGACTCCTCTGTCTGAACGACGGTGGTTTTACCCTGGACCCCGATCTATGGACGGCTTTGGAACAAGTAGTCCCCATTGTCGATAAGGTACTATCTCTATAGGAGCCACATAACCAATCAGAATAGTACGTACACCCGTAGAGCTACGTCTAGGCGCGCATGTGTGACATGGTCTATAAAACACGTTCCTCTGGACCCGACACCTTCATTTCTACGGTTGCAGAGCCATGACGGAGATCCAGCCCTATGCGACTCGCATTTTACAGCATGCCACCGTGGTGAATTCACTCACGGGTTACCGAGCAGTTGTCCGGTCCATGTTTGCAGATGGCGACGACAACGAGGGGCGACGCCAGATCCTCAACGAGTTCACAGAAGCGGTCCTCGACAGAGTGCACTCGATGGAGAGGTGTGCCATCACTCACCACTACTGGACTATGACAGCCATCCTTGATGCTCGGGCTATGGACCACGAGCGCTCACGCCGGAACCAACGACGGCTGGTTGGCCTCACAATAGTCTGTGCCCTATTGACCCTGGCGCTGTGGTATTGACAGTGGGACCTGACTATAAATACGAGGGTCAGACAGAGTGTGTGTCATTCAACGATCGTCATTGGAGCAAGCATGTCACCAGTCCTACGAGCCATCCTTCCCCTTACACCCCGGGTGGGGTTACAAGTCTATGAAGATAAAGTCACCCTCGTGGAAGACCGTGGAGATGTTTGCTGGTCGCCCGCTGAGACCGTATCGAATACGATTACGCTACACCGTGACGGCTGGACCAAATTTAAACGGGTGTTGAGCGGCGAGCTCGATGGACACCTCATCCACATAGACAATGCCATCTACGTATACCATGGACTCTTCTTCCCACGTCTGGGCCGCTACCAAGACCCTACGCGAAGCTTCACCCTAGACCCCGATCTGTGGATAGTCTTCGAGAAGGTGGTGCCTATCGTGGACCAGCTGTTTACACCGGACGAGCGGTCATCAGACGAGTTGGAGTGGGCTCGTGCCCTGAGAGAATCGGCGGCAGAACCCAACGAACAACTGTCTAGCCATGAACCCGACCACGATGCCATTGATTACCCGGCTAGACTCAGTCAGCCCAGTGACATGACCACCTGATCCTTTGATCTCACGGGGTTGTCCCTATAAATACGAGAGACAGTCAAATCTGGTACCATTCACGTACTGACCATGACGGAGTATATAATACTGGCGTATCTCAGTTTGACCCCCGAGGTTTTCCTGCACGTGTATGCGGATAAGGTCGATATCATGGAGGAGGTGGGAGACCTCTGCGATGCGGACCCTACACAACCGTGCCCGGCCCACATTCGTCTGTCCCGGGAGGGCTGGACCAAATTCAAACGGGTGTTGTCTGGTGAACTGGACGGCGATCTCATCCACCTGTGTCACGATGTGTACATCCGACGCGGCCCTTTCTTTGCTCAATTGGCTCGGCTAGATGGGGGTGCAGTGCATTTTACCCTTCACCCTGATCTATGGTCTGCATTGGAAGATGCCGTGGTAGATGTGGATCAAGTGCTTATCAAGCGGTCATCAGACGAGTTGGACTGGTCATTTACCATGGACACTGTGGAAGCCCACGAAGAAAATAAGAAAGAAACTCCGGCCCAAGATATACCCGTTATAAATAAACGATAGAGCCAGGGTCCATCATCATTTGTCACCATGAAGCGCTGGGAGAAGGTGTTGGATAACTATAGTCCCGACAGTCCGGCGGCCTATAGTGCATTGTCGGCTCTCTATCGAGCGGCCAAACCCCAGGGGATACAACGTGCCCAAGTCCGAGATTGGTTAAGAAAACAAGACACCTACACCTTACATCGATCTGTCCGTCGCCATTTTCTACGGAACCGGATCATCGTGGGAGGAATAGATGCCCAGTGGCAAGCGGATTTGGTCGATATGAGCGCCTTTGCCAAACACAACGATGGGAATCGGTATGTCTTGACGTGCATCGATATCCTATCCAAGTATGCGTGGGTGGTACCCATCCGGACGAAAACGGGGGCGAATCTCATAGCGGCGTTCAAAGATATCTTCAAGACCGGGCGCAAACCTTTGTATTTGCAAACCGACGAAGGCACGGAATTCCTCAACAAACCGTTCCAACAGTTTCTGAAAGCCCAGAAGGTGTTTTTCTTCCATACGTACAACGAGACCAAGGCTTCCGTGGTGGAAAGGTTCAACAGGACATTCAAAGGCCGCATGTATAAATATTTCACCTATAAGAATACAAGGCGGTGCATCGATGTTCTCCCGAAACTTGTGAGTGGTTACAATCGAGCCTATCATCGGAGTATAGATAGAGCCCCCATTACCGTGACCCAACGCAATGAAGCCCAAGTCCGGCGTGTCTTGTACCCCAGACAATCGCAGCGAACGACGAAGGCGGTGTTCAAGGTCGGGGACCCTGTACGGATCAGTAAAGTCAAAGGTCAATTTGAGAAAAGTTACTTGCCCAACTGGAGCGATGAGCACTTCCTGATTAAACGGCGCCTACCCCAACAGCAGCGAGTCTATGAACTGGAAGATCTCCAAGGGGAACCGTTGCTAGGGACGTTTTACGAGACGGAATTACGGCCTGTCGTAAAAACACAGCAAGACTACTACACGGTGGAGCAGATTTTGAAAACGGAACGTCGACGTGGCAAACTGTTTCATTTCGTCAAATGGCAAGGCTGGCCCAGTTCCTTCAATTCCTGGGTCGCTGCCAACCAGGTGAAACGACTATAAAGCCAGAAACCACTGCCGTCACCCTTCATTCCACGTCCGACCACAGTGCTATGGACAAACAGCAGCTGCCTCTGAACACAGCGTCTCCCAAAACGCGCAAAGCGCAAGTGGGCTTTGTGGTGATACTGCTAACCCTGCTGAGTGTGTTGTACGGAGGTGTGTTTAACGACGTAGCCTATGTCAGCACGTTACTTAACCAACTGAGAACATCAGCCACCAGTGAAACCGGTCTACAGATAGCACCAGTCAACCCCGTATCGAGCCCAGTCACCACCACACCCCGTGTACAAGCCACGTCGAGCTCCACACCAAGCTCCACACCTACACCGAGAACACCTACTACGTCTGAAGACCCACCGGATTTCATCCCTCACAGTGAACAGACAACGACAACCGACGTTGTACCCACCACCATCATCACTCGCAGTGAACAGACAACGACGACCGACGTTGTACCCACCACCACCACTCCAGTTCACTCGTGCGAAATTTACAAGAGCGGGTTACCACGACAGCGCATACAGCTCGAACCATGGACCCTCGGTGGCAGCATCCCTTCACTTGCGTCATCGCAGGACCGACGGGCCCCGGCAAAACGCACTTGGTCAGGAAGCTCCTTCAACACGCCGACAGCATGATCACCCCACCCATTGCCCGATTCGTGTGGTGCTACGGAGAATGGCAGGAAGCGTATGCAGCAATGCCCCACATCACGTTCGTGGAAGGCCTACCCAACCTGGCCGATTTGGAACCCGACACCTTGGTGGTTCTGGATGATCTCATGGCGGAGACGGATGCGCGGGTCACCCAACTCTTTACCAAAGGCAGCCACCATCGACGGCTCAGCATCATCTACATTGTGCAGAATCTGTTCAGTAAAAACAAAGAACATCGGAACATCAGCTTAAATGCCCACTACCTGGTGGTCTTCAAAAACCCGAGAGATACCACTCAACTGCTGCACCTGGCGAGACAGATGTATCCCGGCCGCACACCGTTTGCGTTGGAAGCCTTTAAAGATGCCACAACCCCTCAGCACGGGTATATGCTCTTCGACCTCAAGCAAGCCACCCCTGACCACCTTCGACTACGGACCGGCATCTTTCCCGGAGAGACCCACCACGTGTACTTGCAAAAATAATGTAAACACACCCACAGTGGCGCCCCCAGCTGGGGTGTGTGTGTTTGATGATGGGGATAATAAAAAGAATGAATACCACAGCATGGTTGACTTTGTCTCTGTTCTCTGAAGTAGATAAAAAGGAGCAGAGTTGTGGGTTCTGGCATTAGTTGTACATGATGTCTGCGCGAGTACGGAAGCACGCTCCCACGCTCCGTGTATTGAAGACAGCCCCACCATTGTACGCGGTGCGGACCCTGACCGTGTACGCTGTCTGTGCGAGATCGGGTACAACCTGTTAAAAGGCAACGTACCACTGACTCCGGCTCAGAAGACCAAGTTGGCCAAGCATAAGACAGGTCTCCGAACCCTAGTCCAGAAGCGGGTCCCTCAAACACAAAAGAAAAAGGTGTTACAGAAAGGCGGCTTTCTCGGGGCAATCTTAGCACCGTTGGCCGCTTCCATGTTGGGTCCAGTATTGGGTGGACTCTTCGGCCGACAATGAACCACACGAACTACGCGCGGACGTAGGCGAAAGCATCCCAGTACTGAGATGTAGGCGCAGACGTGAGCGAAATTCTAGTACTGGTCCATTGGTTCTTTTATCGATCGCTCATTGGCTCTTTTTCTCGACCGCTGATTGGTCCAAATGGAACTGCCCATCCTTCCCAGGTTAATTTTACAATCCCCTTTTGGGGTTCAAGCTCTGTATATCGATGCCGCAACATTGTCTCCGAACCTTGCCGAAAGGGAGACCTTGGACCTTTTGACCCGGATGTGACCTTTGACCTTTTGACCCGACATGCATCCGCGCACTGCCGGTGATGACGCGCGCGCGCGCGCGTGCGGCCGGAGAACCCGCGCGCGCGCGCTGCGGCCGGGGCGGGCCGGGCCGGGCCAGGAAAAACCACGGAGGTTGAACATCCGGACGTCTAAGAGAACATTGAAACTCTTCTGGGTTTGGAGGTGAAACCCGGAAGTGACGTCACAACCCACGTGACCTGCGCAGCAGAATGGAAACGACACCCTAGTCTAGCCCCCTCACCTAGGCTTCACATAGATACCTCACTCGATCCCATCGGCCCACTAGTGGCCCACCTAGACCCCAAAACGTCTATTTCCATACCCTTTGTCCACTGCGCATGCGCAGAGTGACGATATTTCAACTCCGCACTCATCCCATCAGATGCCCCCTCACATAGGCTTCACATTGATACCTCACTCGATCCAATCGGCCCACTAGTGGCTCCCCTAGATCCCAAAACGTCTATTTCCATACACTTTGTCTATTGCGCATGCGCAGAATGACGATATTCCTACCCCACATCCATCCCATCGGTTGCCCCCTCACATAGGCTTCACATTGATACCTCACTCGACCCCATCGGACCATTAGGGGCCCACCTAGATCGCAGAACGTCCACCCCGTATGGACCTATACACCAATAGCCATGCAGTATAGGCCTATGGGCCTACCCAGGCCTCAGTGACATTTTCCAAAAATTTCACCGTTTCGCTCCGGGACCCTTCCCATCGTGTTCTAAATGACGAGACGTGAAAAACAAATCCAAACAGCCCATATCACAATGAACGTGTGTGAATTTCCCAGGTTGGATCCATACCCCCCATGGCCAGCCTATGGGCCTATATACAGACCTCGGTGACTTTTCCCAAACATTTCACCGCTTCGCTCCGGGACCCCTCCCATCGTGTTTTTCTCGGCGAGACGAGAAAAACGCGACCCCACAACCCATAGTAAAGCCCACGAAAAAAAATTTGACCATCCCCATACCCCATACAGCCATTTTCCCTTATATTGTATAATACAGACCCCTATTGTAGGGGTAAAGTCCGTGTTCCGCTTTTTATAGTTTCGGGAAAAAATCCTATTTTTACATGCACCCACCCCATTGACTTGATAGGCAGGCCCCAATAAGTCCGGGGACCGATATTAGCCCCTTTGGCTAGAGTTGATAGGGGTTTTCCCCTATTTTAGGGGTAAAGTCCGTTTTCCGCTTTTTATAGTTTCGGGGAAAAATCCTAATTTTACATGCACCCACCCCATTGACTTGATAGGCAGGTCCCAATAAGCCCGGGACCGATATTAGCCCTTTTGACTAGAGTGGATAGGGGTTTTCCCCTATTTTAGGGGTAAAGTCCGTGTTCCGCTTTTTATAGTTTCGGGAAAAAATCCTAATTTTACATGCACCCACCCATGACTGGATGCCCCTTCACGAATGCTTCACTTTGATACCTCACTCGACCCATTCGGTCCACTAGGGACCCACCCCGGTCACAAAACGTCTATTTCCATACTCTTTTTAGACATTCCCCGTATACATTAACATTGGAAGTCACTTGGTTGACATCGGACTACTTTCTGTCCGCGGAGGAATACAAAGGTTACAGGTTGCCGGAACTACTTTTGACCTCCACGTGACCTTGAGCTGGTGGCGCCCCCTGGCGTCCCAGGCGCCCCAGAGGAGAAAGGCGATTGGGCGTCCCCTATACCTTTAACCTGGAAACAGCGCCCCCTGGTGGATGCAAGAGTTACCTCCCTGGAAAACAGACCCGGACCGGGTTGCTCTATACTACTCATCTCACACGGCCCAGTCGGACCAATATGGGTTCACCTAGACCCCAAATCGTTCATTCAAATACTTTGTCTACTATGCATGCGTAGATAGACCGCTTGAAAACTGTTGGCCGCTTCTCTCTTGCAGGAAACAAGCCTATGTTTATGTATACTATGATTGTCTTTTTGAATTTGGTGCTAATACTGTTATATGGAATATGGAATAGGTCTTTGAATTATGGACGCGGATATTCTATAATGGACGACGGCTGAGTTATGAATGACGGACCAGACGCTTGTAATTTCCACTCCCATCCATCCACGCTCCCCCAGAAGTGCTTCACTATGACACGTCACACGGCCCAATCGGACTAATATGGGTCCACCTAGATCCCAAAACGTCCACCCCCATCTGCCTGCATACTGCGCATGCGTCATGAGAACTGTTCATCAAAAGTCAACCCATGGCCTCGAGACCCCTCCCATCGTCTTCTATAGCGCGAAACAGAAAAAATAAGATGCCACACTCCATACCGCAAAGAACATTGAAGATATAATATAATACCAATAGACGAATAAATATCAGCCTTCGCAGATGTATGAATATGGGCATTATAATCAGAAGCAATCGCGGAATGTTCTGGAATTTCTTGAATTTCTGCTCCAATCAGAATATGCACTTCAAGTGTGGGTTGGCGATTGACTCGCTGTTTTCCATTGGATCGCTGCTTTTCCAACAATGCATAGACGAGGATGCACCTCGCGAGAAGCATGACATTCTTATTGGATGTGACGTCAGTCACAGGCACGCCCACATTTTTCCTATACCTATAACATGGCCTATACTTAAAACATTGCGCTTGGACCCCCAAGTCATCTTCCTCCAGGTATCCATGTATTGCCATGCATATCTCTCGTTACAACTATGGCTATAACTTTTGATATCCTCCCTATACCTATAACATTATCCCTCATTCCCCATACCTTTCCCGCCATTTATCCCTCTTTTTATAACATTAGCCACGTCACCGGACGTGACGTTATCAACCCTTCACATTTTACGACCCAACAAATATCCTAAGAGATTGCTCAATTCTATACTACTACCATTCAACCGGCGAATTTACGCATTTAGTTGGAAATCACTCATCCACAGTTCAGCTATGCAGGTAGATTATGCAAAGGCTGTTTAAATATTCCGAAGGGATTCACCCGTGACTACCTGTGCTCATTTACTGCCATGAAAACTATGGAAGGATCCAGAGAAAATGTTTGGAAAAGGCTTGGGTTGTTTCTCAGTGTAATATGTGGTGTCCTTTCTGGATTCGATACAGCATTCAACGTTTACGCCATACCATTGAAGGAAACCTTTAATTACACCCAAACTGAAGGTGAGTGGATAAGATCAAGTGCAAAAGACCCTTGTCATAAGCCCTGCTATTCTCCGCGAGCACTGGCTATTATTGAAGTCAAGTGAGGTCGGCTCCGTGCCACTATCAAATGTTAAGTCAATGCAAACTGCACACACATCAAAACATAATCGAGCAAATCTCTACCAATATCTATCGATTTACAGTCTGTTTAGTTATAATTAAACCTGAAGCGCTTTTAAGAAAAAAAGATTTAAAAAACGAGCTTCGGTATATCGCGGAAAATTCCAGGCGAATTGGCACAATCTATTTCGGTAAATATTACACCATTAATTAAAAGGAAACATTTTTTAACCTCGGTATTTCTCAAACGGGCATCTCTTCAGGTTTGATTAATAATTAAACAAAATGAAAATTGGATAGATAATGGCAGAGTTTTGCTCGATTGTATTTTGATATGTTGTCGGTTTGCATGTGTCAGTGGCTGGAGCCGACGTCACTTGACATCACTAGCCAGTGCCCGCGCAAACAGCTTGGGTTATGAAAAGCATCTATCAGGGACGGCGGAACAGACGGGGGGGAGCCCCCCCCCCCCCCCCCCCAATATTTTTAGCAAAAAAAAAAAAAAAACGAAAAAAAAGAAGATTTTTTTTTTATCTGTAATGAATGCAGGTTTTACTTCCCAATATGACTGAACCAACGTTCACAGCCGAAGCTATACTCACGTCTTAATTCATTCCATTCCACCAAGTAAACTATATATGTGTAAACTCTATTTGTTTTGCCTGTTTTCTTGTTTCCCACAACATTTTTTTATATTTCCCTTCAAGAAAATGAGGATGTTCGGAAGTAGAAATAATTTAAATATTAAATATATATCATTTCAGTCGAAAGGTTCATTAAGCTTTGATCATGTCACCAACACAGATGTTTTCTAGTTGTTGGGAAGCCGAACACAGGTCAATTTATGAGTGGAATGAGCCATCCTACATAATGCACTTCTGTTGACTCCTGTCTCCATACCCATGGTACCAGGCCCTGTAGACAGATTAGGGCTGTACAGTTATTACTGTAACTGTCCGTTTAATATATCAACCAATGAACGGACGGCGTGTTAGGGCAATACGCTTCCTTTGTGTGATCTCGGTATAATTAGACGAAGGCCCAGTTTATGTAGATAAGAAGATGAAGAACAAATTCTAGTCCGAAAGGAAACGACATGAGGGCGTATCTTAAATATAAAAAAAACATCTGACTTCAAGCAACCAAATGGAGACATTGCCTGGCGCTTAATTCGTTCAAATATGGGCATGTTCGAAGAGGTAATAAACTCACGAATAATTCCGATTGAAGTGGCTGATATTCGTTGTGGTGTACAAGCTATCCGTCACGGCTGGAATTTGATAGACGAACCAGGACTTAATTGGGATGATGGAATAAGCAAGGATATAGTGTGTTTATAAGGGGGAGCCCTGTGGGGCTTCCGGGGTTTGACCTGGGATGTCGTTGTGCACACCGCATGTCATGATAAGAATAGGCCTCAGCTCCTCAGACAGCTTGTCGTAAGAGGCCACTGAGGCACCCGTGGGGTTCCCGGGTGTGAAAAAAAATAGGACCCCACCCGTGTGGTTCCCGGGTGTGAAAAGGAATAGGACCCAACGTCGTGATATCACTGAAATATTGTTGAAAGCGACGTTAAATCATATTCACTCACCTTATAACGGGGAGAGAGTCTCAGTTTAACCATTCTCGTCTGCGATACACGTCGATGCTACAACGAACGCTTATTTTTTGTTGTGAGAAACAAGAAAACAGGCAAAACAATTAGAGTTTACACATGCGAAGATTTCTTCATTTATTACTCGGAAATACGCTAGAACGCGTCTCCGGCCACCTAAGAACCCTGGAGCTTCCGGGACCGGAGCCGCCCCTGGACCCTCGCCTATTAATTTGTGCTGTTATACTGGCCCCTCCAATCACCAATTGCTTCCGCCGTGCCTGTCTACACGTGTCTTAAACCAACCATTTCTTTCATTTTGCCTGGAACCGAATAATCCGATTGTCATGCTGGGATAAACATTCAGGGACGGGTGTAGGGCGGATTGGGGACCTGGGGACGGACAAGTAACAACGAACTTGAGGGATCTTTCAAAGAACCAGACAGGAGGATGGAACTGGACTAGGGACTTTAGCGCGGTACCTCAGGGAGCCGGTCCGGCGGATAGACTGAGAGGGGTTTAGGACAGAGTTGTACATGCGGTCTTCAACGTTTCTGGAATTCCCTCTTGGAGGAACTGGAGTGGTTTTCGCTGAAAGAGAAGAAAATAGGTATCAGAATACGACGTTTTTGATTCGATTAAGCATGGAACAAGCAGTAAATTGTTTGGATCCAAATCCATTTTCCGCCACCAGCACCTCTTGCAACGATTCAAAAGGACGAAGTCAAACATCCCAACTTCACTTTTACATCGCCAAAGAAATCATGTCATAGAAATGTATAAGTCACTGCACAAGTTCAATCCACCATACTCCACTGAATTTATTAATTGAAACAAACCCTCACAAATGATAATTTTAGGGGTGTATATAAATTACAAATTGCTCAGTGTAAGACCACAAGTCACGGGCCGAACTCGAATACCAGGGTCCTGGTCTGTGGAACGGACTTCATGAAATGCGCAACATGCCTGGACCACTTTAAAAAATTGATAAAATCATGGCCGGGACCTGATCACCAACAGTTTTTTTATTGAAATTTGTATGTACATATAGATTATCTCTACGAGTGGTCATTTATCTGATTCTATCACATGATTTTGATAAGACCCGTTTGAAACGAGCTTCAGCGAGTTTCATATGGGTTTTATCAAACGAGTGTGATAAAAAAAGAAAAATGATCACGAGTGATCATTTCTCTTACATCACAATATCTTAGCATATAAATGTCGAAAAAAAACAAAAAGTACGATTTATACAACGGTTTCAAAACTGGACCGCCTGACCTCATTAACCCTACCTGGCCTGGTGGGGGGGGGGGGGCGAAATAGCTCCCACTGTACCAAACTTGTTGCGCTATCTCGCGGAACGATAAAAAATGTAGAGCTGAAACTCCGTCACTTTATAGTTTATCATATTGGGGTCATTTTAAGCCTATAATCCCCCGAGCAGAGGATCATGGGTAAATTCAAGATGGCGGCCACGTAGGGTACCAGAAAAGCTATGTTTTTGTCATATTTCTTCAAAATGTCTGCTTCTCCGCGATGAAAAGTGGGCAAAAACTATTTTATTTTACATCACATATAATATTTACTCATTTATCATGCAGTTTTTGCGGAGAAATTACATAAATAAAAAATCTGACTGAAAAAATGCCGTTTTTGAAAATGACGTCACTGTGACGCCATCAAAGCGGCCATCGTGGATTTTCTTACATTTTCTGGTAGAGCCTGACCCAGGGATATAGTGTGGTAAGTTTCAGCTCCCTAGCTTAAGGGGTAAGAACCCAACCCCCCAGGCCACGACGGGTCCCAAAAAGCGCAGGCCAAATAGAGTTAATACTATAAGCTGATCGCGCGGGCCAAGGAGGTTGACCCATTTTCATGAAAGCGCAGAATATCATAAACTGATGTCGCTTTATCGATTATTTTTTTTAAAATATCTTATTTAATTTATATCAACGACGGTGTCCCCAGGCATGGCGAATGAATACCAGATATCTATCGATCACATAAACAAAGAGACCGAGGCACCAGCAGCCAACCAAACACGATAGGACTGCATGTGTTACCGAAACTGCGATCAATCGACACCGAGCCGGTAGTTTTTGTAGGCCTACGGTCATTTCACTTTTCACACACTATTATTCTGTGTTCGTTGGGTTGGCGAGGAAGCGTACATTCAAGAAAACATATTCGGTATCGTTTTTATCGTTTCTGACAAACGTAAAGAAAAAGTCATTACTGGAAGTATTCTGAGTTCTGGACCCCACTGCTAAAAATAAATAGGAGAAAACGTGAAAGACAGTTACAATGTTGAAACAAGCGCGGACGATTGAGGGTCAAGCGGTACTTCTGTGAATGAAGATTGAGAATGGCATTCCAATGCAGGGGCGTAGGAACTTCTTCAAAGGTGAGGGTTGGGGAGGGGCACAACAGTGAAAAATGTTACTATCCCAGGCAATTGTTGCGCATTTTGAGCACTTAATATTTCTACGAAGTAGGCTCTCATTTGTAAATTGTCCGATAATGAGTGAGTCAGTGAGTCCATCCGAATCCTTTTTTCGGCAAAATAAGGAGAACCGTTGACATCATAGAACCTTGATTTTTTGCATGAATGTGCATTAGGGGAGTGTTACCAGCTAGTTCTGAGATGACCTACTTTTGATGAAAATTTGACCTACTTAGGTGACCACCCTACTTCGTAGGTCGTGTGACGTTAGTCACACTCCCATGTTTCTCACCATAAGTTTGCATTTTATCATCTCCGAAAAGCTATAAAAAAATGTTAAATTTCTTTTCGAAAGCTGCATCATGATGGTGATATATTTACAGCAGATTATACAGTTTGAGAATTGAAATGATACTTTCAGTTTGCTATTTGAGAACAGCTCAAATAACCTACATTAACCCGTGCGAAAGAGGAACAAACTTTTGTTTATTTCAATCCCTGACCGTTGATTTTATTAAATGCACAAAATGCCTGGCGTTGAGCGTATTTTTCACTCCCCCAGCAGCGTTCATGACAAAAAATGTGTGTGCTGGTGAGGGGTGGGGCACAAAGGGTCTTGTGCCCCATCACATTTGAAAGTGGGGGGAATGTACCCCCCCTTCTCGCTTCATACGCCACTGGTGATGACGTAATGGGAGTAGTCCGACGTCGGTGACAGTGTGAGGCTTGTTTTGATTGGTGTAAAACCCCTGATTTGGTTACAATCGCCAATCGACAAAAACGTAACAAACATGGCAGTGTGACTAACGACGCAGGATTTGATATGATTTAAGTGTGTATCTTGACCTAAGATTGACCATTTCCATGGTCGTAGGAGGCATTGAGACATGTTTTTGTCAATTTCGAGGTTTCTAGGTCACCTAGTTAGGTCAGATATTGGGTCAAAAAGTAGGTCACCTTCACCTAATTAGTTCAGTTCACACTGACATTGACCTAATTAAGCGCATTTCCATGGTCTTAGGAGGCATTGGGACAGGTTTTTGCGAATTTCGAGGTTTATAGGTCACCTAGGTAGGTCAAATTTTCATCAAAAGTAGGTCAGCTCAGAACTTGCTGGTAACAGTCCCCTGATGCACGTTAGTAGTATAGTAAACTTATATTGATACCCATTGACCTACTTTCGAGGAGGTCACGGGGAGATCACGTGATCACTATAGTTCAAGGTCATTTGAATGATAGGAATGCATGTACTGACCTGTATCCTCCCATCGGTGTTTTTCCATCTTTACATCCGGGTCCTTATCTGGTGGGTGACCTATATCTGGTATCGGGGTTACATTATTTTTTTTACATCCGGGTCTTCGGTTTTGAATGAATGATAGGCATGTACTGACCTGTATCCGTGTACGGGTTTTTCCCCATGGAGTGGGTACTTTACATCCGGTTCCTTCTATCGGGGTGACCTTCTTTTTACAGCCGGGGACTTGTCCATCCGGGTTGTTACAGCCGGAAGGTCAGTGGAGCTAGGATTTACTCATTGGAACTTGTGCGCAGGTGATGACTTCACTTCCGGCGTGCGTGAATCCGGCGTGATCGGATCATGTTTAGACTTGTACTGACACATTCCTCATGGGGTGGGTATGAATGTCTGACCTATATCTGGTATCGGTGTTACATCATTGTTTACATCCGGGTCTTCGGTGTGGGTGAATGATAGGAATGCATGTACTGACCTGTATCCGGGTACTTCCCATCGGGGGTTTTCCATCTTTACATCCGGGTCCTTATCTGGTGGCTGATCTATATCTGGTATCGGGGTATCACGTTTCTACATCCGGGTCTTCGGTTTTGAATGAATGATAGGCATGTACTAACCTGTATTGACCTATATTCGGGTCCTACTATCCGGGTTACATCATTTTTTTACATCCGAGTCTTCGGTTTTGAGGTTAACTTGACCGGTCAATGAGAGTCAATATGCGCTCAATGAAAGTATATAGGGAGCAAATCGGGCCTCAATGACCGAAACACCAAAGGTCAATGAGAGTCAATGAGTGCACCTGAGCATGTACTGACCTGTATCTTCTCATCCCATCCATCTGTGTGCGCAGGTGTTCTGCCCAAGTGTGACGTCACAGCATGTTGACTCACATTTAGTAGTATAAAAGCGCATTTCGAGCTATATTGATCTTGCGGCGCAATGCGCAGAGGATTAGATTTTAGACGCATGGAATGCATGTACTGATCTTCAACATTCGGAACCTCTTCAACATCCGGGTTTTCCCCTCTGAAGTGCGCCGTCCCTCCGTCTTTACATCCGGGACCTCTTCAACATCCGGGCTTTCCCCACTGGGTTTTTCCCTGGCCCGACCGCACGCCTGCG